>JAQIXS010005593.1:0-12320 GCA_034700785.1 Rossiulus vilnensis
ATTATGTATATTATATAACAATAGATAATTATGATATGAAAAACGCGTTTTACGAGCTCGTGTTTCAGTTAATCGTCGATCAAAAAAGACTTTAATCACGAGGCTTAAAAAACTGCTTTTTAAAAAAATGGCAGTTTGATATTCTTAATTTTGACTAATATAGTTGCATTTTTATTTATCAGTTTTCAGCAGGGGTTAGCCTAAGCTCCAGTTGGCTTATCGGACGATTAATTAATGATCGTCCATTACCCAGATCGGAGTTCGTGCAAATCTCCACCAATTTTGAATTATTTCAGTAGAATCTAAGCGATTAAAAGCTTGTTTTTGATTTTTTTTTGTTTTTTAAAATTCAGTCCAGTTTGACAATAACTTAATTGTTTTAGATCCTGATTAATTTACGTTTTGTAATTATGCAAAAAATAGCAGTCATTAATAGCTTGTTTTTTTCTCTTTGTTTTCATTTTGCCTGGCCCAAAAATGCAAACTTGACGAAGTTTTGCAAAATGCACGCTGGGTGGACAGTGTCCATCGTGAATGACCACCATCACGCAGAACTGGGGCTGTATTTTGGTAATGACAAGTTTAAAGTCACCGCGTGGCAGTCCCAAATGTCACCAATGTCAGTGGTTGATGGACGATCCCAACGGATCGTTAAAAGTTCTTTGGCCAATTGCATGCTCGTGATTTGAAAACAAGACTTAATTGAAAATTACGTCCTAATTCGTTGTTATTCGAAGATCAACAAGCTTCGTCGAAATTTGCCTGTTTGACCAGTCACTAAAATACAGTGAATCCTCAGCATTCGCGATTCAAGGCTGAAATAATGACGAGGAAAAGAAATAAATTTATTTGCTCCGTTTAGAAAACGTTAAAAACACTGGCAACTGTTAACATTAACATCCTCATTTTACATCATTAAAAAAGTATTAATGATTTACAGAATTTGTGAAAATTGAGTTATTTTAGATTAAAATAAAATGTCATTTAATTACGTGGAAATAGGAGTGCAAATGCCAAAGAGTCATTATGGCATCTATAGTTCGTGCTTCAATGCGGACGATAGTGAATAATTAATTTGGATGTAGTTATTCGAAATTTAAAACAAAATGGATTTACGATGGACTTTATTTGTGGACTGTTACTTTTGCACCCCTACAAAGAGCTACAAATTAATTTTAACAATTATGCTCAAAATCCCCCGCGAATGTTGAGGTACTAAATTGAATGAAATTGATAGTGAAGTGATGTCATTTTCCCCCGGTTATTTTTGATGAAATTCTACAATCACTCCAACTGCTACAATAATCTTAAATGCCCTGATATTGATGATTTTTGTGACATCCTTTATTTAGATTTAGATTATTTAGGTTTTATTATTTTTTTTAAAAATTGCTTATCGTAACATTTTCTCTCAAATAGGTTCCCCGAATCAAAACCATCCAAAAATTCAACGAGTTAGTAGTTTTTACATTTATTGCATGCTTCTCGTCTTTTCAAATGTTTTTTTAAATTTTAATTTATATAAATTAATCGATAATGAACAATGTTAATTTCACACTTATGTAAATTACGTTTTATTTATTTCACTGCGATATAATAGATAGCAGCCAAGTTATTGTTATTTTAAGTTTAATAAATTTATCAATTTTTTTTTCAAACACTAATGCACGGTTTTTCGTCAATTATGTGGAAATGATTCAATCTGTTTTGTGTGTGTGGACGTTCTACATGAATTGTCCGGTCGGTCAAATTCACTTCCTGGTCACGTGAAGAAATGTTAGGATTTGGAGGATTTATATCACTCGGTAAAACTTGGTAAAAAAAAGGGGATCCTTTTTGGCAGCAATTAGATTTGTTCTATCGGCCCTTTTGTAAATCCTGGCTTAGTAAGGTCTTAATGCCCAAGTGTATTTAAGGCCGATGAGACGCTATTAATTCACTTAACGTCCAGTGAAAGCGATGTTCTTGTCCTTGCAGGACATCCAACTGACCACTAAATCCTGGTGGCAAATCTTCCTTTTTAGAGAATCGTATTTACTGTACACCCGAATTTCATAAATCAGAAATAATGCATTTTAGGACTTGGTTTTTCTTAGAATTCAGACAGTAAAATTAAAAATGAATAAAAAATTCGGACAATTTAATTCCAACAATAAAATTAATGTATTCGTTTTGAAATTAACGTTAAAAAATAAAAAACATTAGTTGAATATGTATTAGTAAAAAGAAAGCATTAAAGCGGAAGCGTGATTTTTCTCTATATTTGTAATAATGACAAGAATGAAAAAAGAAACACTAATTGAATAATAATCTGAATTAATGGATAATTATCGCTTCCTTATTCGAAAGTTGTTTTCCTAAAAAATCACAAAAGGAACTCCCTGGTGGAAAGATCAGTATGATGAGTACAAATATACTGATAGTATACTGATATTAGTAAAAAAAAAAATGTAATGCTATCACTAACCATAATGATGATATTAGTCCCAACAACCACAATAATACTGTTATCAGTAAGCATACTGATATCAGTAGTCCCAAATATAGTGATATCAGTATAGAATCATACTGATATCACTAAGGTTATACTAATATCATTATAAAATTATACTGATCTTTTCTCCAGGGCTCATTGGTATCACTGATCTTTGCCCTATTTGACCCCAAGATAGTGCTCGCAATCGCCCGAAATCATGTTTGAAAACAAATTAAAACGTAATCGGTGAAAGTGTAACATTAGATAAAACGCAGGCTGTTTGAATTGTTCTTATTCAATGACGCCTGGCTTAATTACTTTTTTTTGGTACAATGTACAGTGAAAATTTTGTTTTTAAACTATGTGTAAACTGTGCTCCATGCGTGTGTATTAATTAATAAAAAGAGCACGAAAATGAATTAGTTAAGGCAGCCGTGTACATAATGTGCCGTTAATGACGTCATAAATTACTCCCCCTGTGGCCGTTCAGATAATTCGTTTTGTTTTATTTATTTTGTACGCGGATTTAAAATAAGCTAATTTTAATAGAGGTGTGCGTGGCTGAATGCCATTTCGCGTTGTTTCAAGGAGTTTAATTTAGATGATTGAAACTTTTGTTCCTCATCTATGGACAACTTAAAAAAGGGTGTCTGCTGGCATGGAAGTCATGGATAAGTCATTGAAAAAGGCATGGTATCTTAGAGTACCAAAAATCAGTGGACACTATCCACCTATCGCCACTATCCACCAATACGAAAAAAAATATAGAGTATAATGCATACATAATATATTCATAATATATGTTACAATAAAAAAATATATTTGTAATATAGGCTATTACAGATATATTTTTACTAAAAGTAACTGTAGACACATACATATCGGTACTGTATTTTATTAAAACACCTAATTAAAATATTCCTTATTGTGAATATAATGTAAACAAGGTATGAACCGCTTTGGTCAATATTTTTTTACTTTTATAATTGATTTTAAAAAACCCTCTTGCAACCTAATTTTTTATATTCTATATTTACACAAAAACCATACAGAATTATGATAGCCTTAGTGATTAAGAGTACTCGACTGAGTCCTGGGTTCGATTCCTGTACACTGTATATATATATATATTTAAATTCTGATATATGTTGCATATATTTGTAATATAGTATTCATAAATGAAATTCGGCCAATTTTGGTATATTTTCCATGCATGGGTAATATATTCTAAAACGTAATCATTTTGTAATCAACCCGTATTGCCCCCTGTATATAATTTAATATATAATTCATATATGGTGTCATACGGGTTGATTACACACGATGAGCTTTAAACTATTTCGCCCTTTAACCTTTCCACTTTAATAAAAAGTCTTAGGATTTGATGCTATTGAAAACTAGTGAAGCGGATTTTTTTGGGATTAAACCGACTCTTGGTGCTGTTTGAAAATTCGAGGAAATTGATTTTTCAGTGGCAAAAGCAAACGTACAGATATTATTATAGCTCATGAGCTTAGATATTTCTGCGCAATTTACACACGCGCGCGTGTCCAGCATAGTGGTCACTTCGAGCCACGTTAGTCCTTTGGGAGGCACCCAAAGGGTCAGGGGACGTTCATAAAGGACGTACACCACACAGTACACTTACAACTCCCCAGTCCCCACCCACACCGAATTGGCCAACCCCCTGACGTCATGTTGACTGGTAAAAATGACCAAAGTGAAAAGTCCTGGTGTAAAGATCACTATACGATTCTCTACTGGTATCACTATTTATAATGACATAGTGCACGTTTTGGACTACTGACATCAGTATTCTTAGTGATATCACTATGGAGATGACTGTAGTGATATCACTATAATGTTATACTTAGTGATATAATATCTATTCAATCAGTATTAGTAGTATCTCGGAAAATGTTTTTTTTTTTTGGTTGGATTAGCATAGCTGCAAATACAGATAACAAGTTGTATGAAATCAACGTGAAGTTAATTAACGTTGTATGGATTTAAAATAATTTAAATGAAAAGGATTTCAAACAAATGTTGAAATGCAAGGTAGATGTACTACATTACATTGAGACATGCATACTGATGTCAGTACTGATATGATAACATTTGTATCTATACTGATCTGTAGAGATGTCAATTAGTCTTCAGTTAGTATCAGTATGATATGGTGATGTCAGTATTATGAAGCAAGATGTTCAGTAGTGCTTTGACTGAATTTATGTCAATTATAAATACCAGTGGAGAAATTCTCAATATATAATTAAATAATTCAATAAATATTTGTGATAATATACATGTAACTCCGCTGTTGACCAGTATACCCCTTACTGATATCACAACATAACAGTATATTTGTACTGATATCACTATGAATTTTCTACTGATTTTGCCATCATTATTGCCTCTTTGCTGAAGTTTTAGTTTGGCCCCATGAGGCCAAATGGACGTCCTGCCTTTTTTTTTTATTTCGTACAAATACATTGTAATTGGTGTAAATAAGGTCTATTTTTGTCGTTTCTCAATGCGCTAAGAGCGGCGTTAGTCCAAATTGATTAATGGACGAAGATGAAAAAAAATGTCCTCGCGTGTCATTCAATTAACGGATAATTTATAGCCGATGGCCACTGTCCTCAGTTGGCTGTGCGTGCCCAAATGACCATATGGTCTCTCGTCTTCGATACAGATCACGGATTAGCCGGTAGCACCAATCCCGATTAGTGTAATCGGGGATTAACGATATACGAAAGCTATCAGCTTGTAGACAAAAACAAGGAATCGTCAAACAGGGTTCCCTCGGGGAAATTGGAACAGCCTGGAAAAGTCAAAAATTTCAAATTTTCATGCTGAAAGTCAGGGAACGAAATAATAAATAAAAATATTGAGTATCTGGCAAACGTTGCTTCGATTTTTATTCTATAACCCAATTTTTGATTAAAGAAGATAAATTTCTCTAGAAAATGTGGAAAAGTCAGGGAAGTCGAAAATTCGATTTCTGTGGGAACCCTGTTGAAAGTGTTTTTTTTTGTGTGTGCATGGCGAACGTTGAACGTTTTAATAGGCAGTGACCTAAAGTAGGCCTATGTTTTGAAACGTATGATCCATGCACAAAATAAAGTTGCTCTTTAATCCAATTAAAAATAACGAACAGGATCTCGAGTAACGCTTACCGCCTTTTAAAAACGCGTTCATAATTCATGGATAAATCCCCTTGAGCAGCGTAGTTTACTAAGCACGCAATGTAAATATTAGTTTATCAACCGCAACAAGCGTCGAAAAGCTTGTAAATACGCTTGCAAAGATGGCCGACGTTCTACGAAATAAGATCAACAGTTTTCACAAAACTAGTGTTTTCGCTCTCCTGGCGCTTGGTAAGTTATGGCTTGGCACCCTTCGTTTGGAGTGTGGATACATTTGGAAATTTGGAAAAAACGTATCGAGTGGGTTTTTCGAGTTTTCATTATATTTTTTTATTTTTTTTTTGTGTGGAGGGTGGAACCATTAACCTTTAATTTTACCAATATTAAAGGCGTCGTGATAAATGGTACCTAAGTCGTTCTACATCCGCGATCTCGAATGGAAATTTGATTGCGAGATTACATTTGGCGCCCATTTTATCTCGGGTGAAAAAAAAAAAAAAGCAAATTAAGATTGACGATTTAATGAAAATGAAACACGAAGTGCGATGAAGAGGAGGAGGAGGGGGAAAGAATCACTTTGATTATTCAGGCATTTTGTGCGCGATTAAAACGCGGTACGGGGACCGTCCATGAAGTGTCTCTCCAAATCTCCTCTAATTAATCCTCTCCAAACCTAACTGCACGTCCTAACGACCGGAAAGTGTGGAGTCGGACGCGCGTTAATTGCAAGGTGACGCACGATAAGTGATGGCTCTTCTTGACACCTCAAAATGGCGCCTGAAAATACGTAGATAACTTTTGGTGAGAAAGAATGGAGGGAGGGTAGGAGGGGGGGAGTGCAAAATGAACGCATCATAGTTGTAATTAATCTAGGTGTGGTACATGTATATGTGCGCAGATCAGTTTTAAAAAAAAGTATAAAATTATCAAATACATCAATTTAAAACCAAGGAGACGTTTCGTGCAAAATCTGGCGTTCTAGAATGTGAAATTCTAGAATCTGTCGTCGAACAGTTCGTTAATTCTAGAATCAGTCGTTCCGCATTTTGGTAATTCTAACATCTGGCGTTCTAGAATACAAATTCTAGAATCTGCTTGACGCGTGGCGTTCCAAAACATGGCATTCTATACTTCTGACGTTGTAGAAAATGCAGTTTTGGAACATACTGTATGTAGCCTGTATGTAATGATGATCCCGTCTCGTACCACACCCTTGCTACCGGTAGCGTACCGAGTTGAATTGAATATAGGTCAGTTTTTTCTTGCAGTTGTTGTAATTTTTGTAACATGTATTTACGCAATGTATTTACAAGCTATAAAACATTTAAATGTTGCTCGAATTATACTAAGTGCTGTTTAAAAGCCAATTGAAAGTGTTTTTCGATTGTAAACTTTGCATACACGTGTCCATAAGTCATCGCGTGATAAGGCACTGTTTTTTTTCCAAAGTCCTTGAAAAAAAATCTTTGATTTTTACATTGCCAAATACCGTTACTTGAAAAAAAAAATAACGCGCGTTTGGATAGATTTGTTTTTCAAAGTTTGGCGAATTTTCGACATCCCCACCTCGGTTTTTGGAGTAATACTTATTAGGGCTTTTTTTTGTTTGTTGCGTGTGCTTGACTTGTGACGTCATGCCAACTGCATAAGCCCTGAGTAATTAATGCACGCCGCTCATGATGTTACTTACTGGCGCGTGTGATGAGTTTAGAGATGAGTAAGGTCTTGAGTCAGGAAAGCGTAAAGCCACCAAATACTCCGGGGAATTTTCGTTACCAACGTTCAAAAACCCCCTACTCCCTTTTGCGTGCGGTGAAAATGTCTGAACGTCTCGAAAACTGCTTGAGATTATAGATTACTCGCTCTGATGCATCCTATTCCTGTCGGAAGGTTTCATTACAAGATCAATCGAATTCATCGTTTTCATTATCTCCAGTAAACACAATTGTTTTTTAATATATGGATAGGCCAGATTTATGTGACTTACGTTTTAATCTTGGAAACGATTTCTCCTAACAAGAAACTACAAATTATAACAGGCGCGTAATTAACTTTATCTTTTAATCCACTCTCTGATATTCACTTAGATTCATCCCAGACTATTTTATAGACAAATTTAAACTACTCGTTATTCGTGGTAATCGGACGTAAAACAAAGACAATTAAGACTCTTTCAATTAAACCGGCGAATGAAGTAAGCAAACATAAACCAATCTCTGCAGTATAAACTGGCACTTAGGCTTTAATGGCGTAACTTATCACCAGATCAAGTTTCAAACCAAGCATTTTCCAACAATATCCAGTGAAAAATCGTTCTAAGGGGTTTCTGTTGACCCAGCGAACCTGGAATTGTCAGGGAAAAGTCGGGGAAGTTTCAAATTATCACGTGTTTCAGTCAGGGAAGTTGAGAATATAGTTTGAGTGTGAACCCCGTACTATATAGACTGTATACGCCATACATGTCTGATTCCACACCAGTTTGCCTTCTAACGTGGGTTTCTTTTACACGTTTTACCGTAAATGTTGCAATGAGTTGATTATAAAAGTGTTGGTCTAATTAGGCAGGTGAAAAAAAAACAATTCGGAAATACATGTAAGGGGAAAAAAACATTCTAAGTATTCCCTCTGGTCCCAATTGATACGTAAATGCGAAGTGTGCCTTAACGTTGAATAACATTTTTTTTTTAAATGACCCGATTTGTAGCATTTTTATTATAAAAAGTAAAGCGCCGTGAGAACCACGTAAAAGCTCCATTAATAATTGACGAAGAAAGAGATTCTGTTTTTGAGTGCGGTGGAGCTTTTTCGCGGATCAAAGTGCGAAAAAGTGAGTAGATGAGTTTATACATGAGAGAGATAACTACGTAAATAAAATGAATTAACAGCCCCACCCCTTCTTTCCAAAGCAAACTTTTTTTAAAAAGCCTTATCGCTCGCATTTTCGATTTCGCAGGCACTTTTTTAAAAAATGCGTTTGACGGAAGCGATTAAATCTCCGAATAATGCATTTGGTCGCCATGCCAACTCTGCCGCTATAAACAAAAAAACAACAACACGTAAAACATTAAATCCATTGCCATTAAAACTCCGATTAATTTCCGTAGGGTTGGTTTATTTGGCTCGGATGAAAAAAAAATTATTTAACGAGAATCGGAATGGGAAGCGTACACTTTTACCTCGCTATACGGCCGTCCCTATAACGAGCGTGGTTCGTTATACGTGTTATAATGATTCGTTATACGGCCGACGATAATGAAACCACATATTATCTAACAAAAAAAGAAGTGAGAAAAGTGCATGGGGTCTTTGAGGTGAATGTCACTAGAATCTCCTTTGGTGTCATCCTCTTTTCTTGCTTTTTTAAGGGTTTAACCCTGGACATCCAGTTCCGCAGGAACAGCCGGTGACAGCTATTGGTGTCACGCTGATCTTCAGATCGTTTAACGTTATTTTGTTTTGTAATTTTGTTTGGCTTCTTTGAAACTACGTAATGAAATATTAGTTTAAAATTAAATGAAAGTTAAATTTACGCATTTCTAGTCAACAAATTGAGTGAGTTTCTAATGTTTTTTTGGAATGGAGTTTAATTTGGAAAGCATCCTATGTAATTCATATAGGTTTTACGTGAAACAATGCTTCGTTTTGATCCAACGTTCCAGGCACCTATCTAGGCCGTTAAGCGAGGCACTATGTGCTGCTCTCTCTCTCCCTCCTCTGTCCCCAATCGAAGTGAAACTAATCGATCAATGCAAATGCAAGGTTGATGTACCTCGATGCGAAAATGAATATTGACGTAAAAGACGGAAAGGAGGAGGGAAAAAAACACACCAAAAAACGTATTTTTTTTTACGGCGAACTGATGGAGCCAAGCGCAGAAAGAAAGCCATAATGATCCCCGAAATTGGCCGTGATGGATGCGATGGATCCACCCTCGGATATGGGCATCGGCAGAGGTAACCACTCAACCCCCTTCCCCTCCCCCTCCTAACTCGGACCCCTGGATTTATGATGATGATGACGTTGAATTTGGCCTCTTTTGTTACGAGGGTTCGGTGAAATATGATCATGTACCCAGCGTTAAAACGCCGATTAATTTCCTAGACATTTATTTTATTTATCCCATCCCCCCCCCCTCCTTTCGCCCACCTTCCTTCCCAAGGTTTCCCTGAAAAAGATGATGGATGGATGCAATTAAAATCAGCGCCACCCTCGTTTTACTTTAGTACCTGTTGGATGCATGCACAGTGAGCCCCCCTCGGGGACTCCGTAATTTCCGTCGTTTTTTTTTTTCGGCGTTCGGAATAACACGCGAGGGATTTGACCACTTTGCTAAGTAGACCACCTACCTATATTGACCGTGTTTTAGGGTCCCTTGAAAAAGACTATACTGCCTACTTTGACCGCAGACCACTTCATCGTGAAGCCTACGTGATGCTGATTAAAATTGACAATATGCATTTTTGAAGCTACGAGATCAATATTGATTGTAAAAAGTAATTTGATGTACTCTGAATTTTAGTATGGCATCGGGAAAGTCAAATTGCACGCGCATTAATCATAACAAACTCTTAAATGAAGATACATGTAGACCTACACGTAATTAGTTAGTGAAAGAGATGATAATTAACTTTGTATTAGGTATAAAAAGTTAGGCAAAAACGTATATTTTTTTGTAAACTGAAGTTTTTTTTTAAAAATTCATTGACCACCTGACTAAGGTGACCGATTTTGCCCGGTCCTTTGGTTGGTTACCATACATGAAGCCAGGTGTCTCTGTAGTTGTATTAATCACATGTATTTTCAAATATCTACGTGATTTCTAAATGAAAGTGGTGATAATTCTCGGTTGGTTTTAGGTGTACAAAATTAAAAATAATTTATGTACGTGAAACGTTTCTATATTGACCACCCAGGGGACCGGACAAATCAGTCAATGTAATCAGGTGGTCAATATCTTAAAAACAAAATTAACATTAGCAGTATTAGGCTAGGCTTTTTCAAGAACGTGAAAAATAGATGAATTTCATTCGGGTGGTCTAAATAGCAAGGTGGTAAATTTCACCACCTGACTTGAGTTGACCGATTTTCTGTCGACAAGGTCATCGCACGTCACGTCGTCGTCGTGGTCAAACTGACACTCGCCATTCCAAAAAGCTGGTAGGGACGTCGTAATCACGTTGAGAGTAGTTTTAAATTTTCATGAACGTTCTCGCGGCTCCAGAGCCCCGGCCAATTGTTGACGTGCCCTTGACCAATGGCCGTAATAATTCGCTTAGCTCTTGACCAGATGGCCCCCCTCTCTCTCTCCTAAGTGCTTAAACTCGAGTAGGCTGGTAGGAGTCCCCCTCAACCCCCTCCCACTCCTCCTCCACCTTGGATGCAAATTGTGAACGCTAACGACCAAATAACCGAATAAACACAAAAATGAAATCTCAGTGGGATTTAGAATGACATCAATCTCCTCTTAATCACGTCACGATCGGCCATTTTTATTTTTATTTCCCCTAGCTTTTGCTTGACATCGCGAATGAGAACATCAATTAGCTAATTGGTACTGATTAATGAGGACGTGTGTCAATCTGAAGACCACGTTTCTCCTCACTTCCCTCCCCCTTTGAAAGCCTATTTGAAAACTTTACATATTCCAGTTTCAAATTTCAAAAAAAAAAAAAATTAACCTCAAGAACTTACCGCACAAGATGGTTGTCAGGCTGTAAAATGTCCCTATATGTTTGAACTCTTCCTCTTGTTTTACAAAAATAATAATCGTATTTTGTCCCTGTATTTTGACAGGATCCTCGAAACGCAGGCACTTACGACCTTATGGCGTAGCACCTTTGAAATGATCTATATTAATTACCAGTACTAATCGTTGTTAATAAATTCAGCGTCTGAATGTCATTGTCTTACGCTTCAGTTAAAATGTTGACAATACAAAGGCGGAGTTATTTTTGATTTCACATCACTGCATCGGGTTTTTTTAAAATTCTTAGTGCAGATGGCTTCAACACGTTTAGTTTTATCGGATGATTGTTAATTAATTTACTGTTTGTTAGACCGCGAACGAACGAGAAAAATGTCGACTAGAAAAATGAAAAAGCAATATTTGATTTTTTTTCATTTCTCTCCTCCTCCCCTCCCAAAGATTTTATTAGGAAGGATCGTTTTTCTCGTTAGATGCGAAATGTATAGTTTAGGAAAATTGAATTATTTTTAATACGAGAGAAGAAGGCTAGAATTGATTTAGCCTGGAAGTCAGGTTGACGAAGAAATCAGAGGAGACTTGTCATAGATTTGTTGTTTTTTTATATTTGCGATGAAAGTTCGCTGTTTTTGTTTTTTCAATCGTTAAACAAATGCCTTTTTTTCTACTCGCGAATCAAATTCATTGTCGCTCTCAGCTCTCAGACGGATGTTGACGAACTACATTTTTTTATGCTCTCGTGGTATGTTTTGATATCGTAGTAAAATTAAGTCAGTTTGTGTGTTATTCATTCGAGAAAATCGATAGATGGCGAGTATTTGGGTAGTTCAACCCGAATACAGTTAGTTACCAGGGAGACAAAATTAGGCGCGTTTTTTTATAATATAAAGAAAAAGGACCAACTGAAAGTTTAAAAATAGTTCAGAGTTTGATCGATAATGCGATTTGAACGGCGTGGCTTATCGTTTTTCGCTTTGCACTTTCAAATGAG
>JAQIXS010005594.1:0-12320 GCA_034700785.1 Rossiulus vilnensis
TCATCCGCTCAACTTGGGAATTAAGATAAATTAGAAGGGGAAAAAAATAAAATGAAAGAACAGTTAGATTATATTAACTTCAAAAACCTATTAAAATTGTATTTGCCTTAAACCAAATTCTCAACAAAAAAAAGAAAAAAGAAAAAAAAAAGAAAGTAAATGCATGCGTTTTATCTTTTAAAGCTGAAATAATGAATGAATATACAAATGCTGTACTTGCAATTGTAAAAAAAAAACAGAAACGTTTTCACATTTATTCGTATTTCGTTTAGTTTGAAATGAATACAAAAATTATATTAACTCGAAAAACCTATTAAAATTATCTCAATTGGCCTGAAGCCAAGTACTCAGAAAATGAGATTTAACTGAAAGTTAATCCAAGCATTTTATTTTTTTAAATTAAAATGATAATGAATGAATATAAAAACACTGTACATGTAATTGTACTTTTTTACGTCAATTTTTGGCGTGGATTCCGTACTTACTAAATTTTATAAAAATAAATAAATAAATAAACAGTTCGAACCATTTTACAGTTAGTCTTATTTAATTTAATCTAAACAATAAATACAAATACGTATATTAACTTGAAAACTAACTATAATAACAAGCGAAACTCTTTTAAAATATATTAAAAGATAGTAAACTCAGGCATTTTATTTTCTTTAAATTGGAATAATGTGCGAATTTTGAAATACTGTACATGTATTGGCATTTTTTATTTTTTCCCGTGGATTTTGTATTTACTTTTATTTTATTATAAACGAACTTTTCCAAGAATTTGCTGAAATATCTAATTTGAGACGAAGACAACCACTTCGAATGAAAATTTCAAAAATGTCCAATTTAAGACAAGTTTCGTTACCAGATTTCTCCATGTGTTAAAAGAGAGCTTCCAAATTTATTCCTCAAAAACGTTGTTTTGCCGATTTTTCTGCATTAAATAAGAATTTCCCTGAATTTCCCTAAATGGAAACGCAGACAGAGCAGAATCCGTTTTGTTTGCGATCAATGACGTCGCGGCTTTTGTTTGTTCATTCCTGAATTTTATTCTGTTTTTGGGTAAACAATTTGAAGTGAACTTCCGGTTATGTGGCAGGTATCCATGGCACCGAAACTCGATTCTCAAATAAAGGGATGCCGCTCGTTTTTTATATCAAAGTCTGTAAAGCAGAGTTCCTGAATATTTATTGAATATTTTTCTAAGATTCAATAAGTTTTCAAAGAATCCAAAGGAAGAGAGTGGAAAATTTCCTAGGAATTAATACAATTTCTATTTACATATATTGCGCGAGGACTAGTAAGTTGTATAGATTCACAAAAATTCATGATTTTAGCATTTTTTTTTCTGTAAAAATTTTCATTTTTGGCGGTCCATTATATTTACAATTCTTTTTTTTTTTTTTCTTTTTTTTAAAGAGAAATGTGGCTCCGTTACTTTTGATAATTTTTCGAAAATTCCGTATACAAACATTGGCTGAAATTCACGGTTTCTGATCTTGTTTTTTTCAAGTATTTTTCGTTTATGGCGTTCTATTAAATCATTGTTATTCCGCAAGCCCCGCAAAATCTCTTTCTATTAAATGACGAATTTGATCTAAAATTGTAAAGAAATTAATGGCTAAAACAATTGACGAACTTAATTTTTGTTCAAAATTTACTAACGAGTTTAATTCTTTTTTTTCATAAATGCTAATTCGATGAATTTTCGATGAACATTTCAGGAAGTTTTATGACTGATAACAAAGACAGAGAGAATCTCTTTATAATATTTTTTTTGTCTGCCATTTCTTCGTCATATAAACGTAATCTTTCGGATGAGCGGAAGTAATTTGCGCAAAAAAAAAAAAACTAAACGGCTGCTGGTGCGAGTAATAAAAAAAAAACTGAAATAAGCAATATAAGCTTCAGCCTGGGTTTTTTTTTATTACTTTTTTGTACTCCTTTTTTATTTAATAGACAAGTGCAGAAATTCGGGTACAATGGAAGTGGTGCTCTTTTTTTTTTAAAAGACTGCCTGCCTTTTTTTGGGGGCGAATGATGACATTAAACAGATCGAGAGACTGTTCAATGGGAACAAATAAACATTTCCAGAGGATCAGCCTAGAAAAGGAGCTAAAAATAAAAACCAGGAGAAATCGCGATCTGTAGCGCGGGTGGCCCCTAAAATAAAATTTAAAAAAAAAAAAAAAAAATGGAGGATCGTCCAAAGAGTTTGCCCTGGTGAATAGATCAATATATGAGATTCTCTACTGATATCACTACGATTATCTACTGATATCACTAAGATTCTGCACTGATATCACTACGATTCTCTACTGATATCACTAAGATTATCTACTGATATCATTCCGATCAGGGTTTTTTTCCATCTACTAAAAAGTCGATTTTAGGCGCTTGGTAAGTTACGGTTGGGCACTTTTCGAATTGATCAACTGAGTACGACGTACGTATAGATAGGGTGCATTCCTCCGAGGGGAATTTTCACGCTTTTTGATCGGCTCCTGTTTTACATCCTAATCGTAAAAAAAATTGAAAAAAAATGGCGAAGGAGGCTTGATTACAGTTGGGACACAAGGGCTTCCTTGTGTTGCGTCTAAGGGCAGTTAAAAGTCGGGCAGAAATAATGGACGCCTTTCACTCTAAGGGATTCCATTAAAAACGAGGGAGTCTGAACTTAGGCCTAAAACAGCCCCGAGTCCACACAGAGGACCCCCTTTATTATTATCATCCGGTAATAACTAGGGCTGCTTTATTATAGAGAAATAAAAAAATTGATCCGAGTCCAAATCCCTAAAAGTAAGCTTGAAGTAAAGGCTGTAAAAGCGAAATGCCGTACATCGAAACGTGGCTTTAGCGTGCAGAGCTACGTGTTTATAAATTAATGTTACATATCGATACGTTCAAAATCTGATTGTAAAAAAAACAAAAAACAAAAATTAGAAAATCACTTTTGACTCGTTGGCCTAAAAATACATATAATGTACATTTATCAATTTTATTTTAAATTTCAAACCGATACTCCGTTACATAGTTTTCGGAAGAAGTTAAAACTAAACTGAAAATACAAATTTTAACAACCATTTTTTCAATGACATTTCTAAAATTGAATATTCGCACGACGTCATTGCTGTCTCTGTCCATTAGCTGAAATCAACTCTCGAAAGACAAATTCACGTTTGAATTGGTCATTCTTATAGAACAGGATGTCCAGGGTTACAGAGGATGACCGTTGGACATTCCAGCGACCTAAATGCTTACATACGCCTTCAAAGACAATAACCTACCACCTCGGTGGTTACTTTTAAAGATATCCTCCACCAAATCACAACTACCTGTTCACCATTTCAAATCACAATTATATAAAGACGTCGTATAAAACACAGCGTCAGTACGGGTCACGTGTTGATCAGCACCAGCGTTCCAAAATGGCCGCCGTAGCAGCCATGATAGCGCAGCTCCAGAAATGATCAACTTTTCCCTTTTGGAATCAAAATTCGATATCAGGGATTTATATTTGGTCGATTCGTCATCGAACGACGCCTTTTCAAAATTGGATTTTGGCGAATAAGAAGAAGAAGGAAGAAAGAAGGAGCATCGAATGAGTTGTAAGAACCTTTGAAAAGAGCAGCGCATTTGGGGGGAAGGATTTCATCGTGATATTATACACTATACATGTATAAATGTGTACACGTATAGCGAAGTTTAATGGACTGGGGTTGATCTTAAGAGCTTTTATGGTATCAAAATGTGAATGTACTAGGAGGAGGAGGAGGGTAAAGGTTACGAGGTTAACGATATTGGCTTATCATCCAAATCCCCAGGCGAAGTCCTTTTCGAAGGATTCCTGCTGGGAGTTGGATTATTGAAGAGTGCCAGGCCATAAGGTCGTAAGTGCCATCTTTTCCTCGAAATCCGTTCGAAAATGCTCTCTCTCGGCTCAGGACTCCCCACGTCGAGCACCCGAGATATACTTAAAAACAAACTACGTGAATTAATACTACAATTATTTCGATGTTATGATTAATACTGCAAATTAATTAATGGAACGCCGGAGTCGAAATTAAAAGAAAATTTCATCGCAAATTATGAATTTTGGCATAAATTTCCGTACGAAATTATCTTAGAAGTATTAGCGCGTCGTAGAAAAAAAATATTTGAAAGAAAAGATTAAATAAAATCTTTTGGAATAAATCCTTTGGAATGAAATTTGGCTATGAAAATGCTAATAATTTAACGAATTTTCGTAAAATTAAAACCCAAACTATGGGGTTTTGCTTTATGATTTGCCATGAAAAAAAAATACATAAATTAACTGAAAACAAAAATTAATAGGGCAGCGTAAAGATAAAACGTTCTGAAATTGTGATCACCAATCCAGGATTTTTGCATAAATTCCTGTATAAAAATTGCTTAGAACGAAAATAAAACTGAACCTCACAAGTGAGAACCAAGTTTGTGAAATCAGATACTTTAAAATTCGGTATTTGAATTTTTTAAATTTTGCGTTGAAATTTGCCAGATTCAGATTGATGAAAAATTCTTAATTCCTTACATTCGTTCGTTCTTTCCTTTTTTTTTTTAAATATCGAAATTCTAGTTTTTAATTGACGCTAAAAAAAAACAACTTAATAAACATTTCGAAACGTTTATTATTTATCGAATTTATTATTAATTTATTTTTCTTTTATTGAATTAATTGCCTTTCATCAAAATTCAAGGATAAGGAACGCTTCAAAACGTTTCATCCTCTTTGCATTTTTTCATCCTCTTGCTACATTTTAACCTGAAATTTTTATGAGAAAATTTAAAAAGAAAAATCCCAACAATCGTCTCAATCAGCGGCCTCTTAGGTCCTCTTCAGAGACTGAAATCTTCTGTGAATTATCTTCTTTTAGCATATATTTGAGGATGAGGAGGACTTAAAAGGAAGAAGAAGAAGAAAAAGAAAAAAACCTTATAATAAAAAAACATAAATAATGAGAAATTTAGTATGTGTGTGTGTTTGAGACCGCTGATATCCGTATAGAATAATACTGATATCAGCAGTCTCAAAACCAATATATATATATCAACATTCCCAAAAAGCATATACAATGTATATATATATATATTAAAAGTATGGTTAGTGATATCATTACATTTTTCACTGATATCAGTCTATATGTACTGATATTTATATATATATATATACTGATCTTTCCACCAGAGGGCGTGCTTGTTGCTGTACAACACATCATTACAATACAATATAATTGGTTGAAACGAATTTCGTGGGAAAATTCATTCGTAGAAAAAGAAAAAGAGGGCTAAAAGCCAAATATAAAAAAAATATGCGATGGAATTTCATCGATTTCCGGTCGCTCGCAAATCATAATCAATTAGGGAAGAAGGAAATCGACGTTTCATAAATGAATTTTCAAGGCGAAAACAAAGCCTCCAGCCGATCAATTATTTCGCATTCGAGGCCAGGAAGAGGGATGTAAAAAAAAAAAACCATAAGGTCGTAAGTGCCCGACTCACATAGTACGTTTTTTTTATTTGTTTTCCCAATACGAACACATTGTAAGTGACATTACCCAACATGCGAATAAACCCCCTTCTTGCCCCCATTTTCAAACCACACTTGACATCAAACCTCGGTAAGGTGGCCACGAATAAAGGTTAATCAATTTGGGCCCCTTAAAACCTGCTGTCTTAATTGCCACGATAAAAGAGGGCGTTTCGAAGGTTTATTGGGGGTGCCATACACGTGGCACATACGACGTTATGGACACATTTCGACAAAAACTATTCGTTTCGCCAAGTTCTCGTTTCCGTTTCCGTAATTAATCGTCGAACGAGGGCGTTTTGAACACTTACGAGGGGTGCAGTGAGTGTGGCACATACCACGTTTTGGACAAATATCGACCAAAAAAAATAACAATCGTTTAACTAAGCTCTAGTTTCTTTTTTTTTTCGTAAATTAAACGTCAACGGTGAATGACGTTGATCGAAATCGGATCGAATTCAGCTTTGGCACTTGGTACGTTACGGTGTGGCACGCTTTTCAAACGTTCGATTGTAAATAGAAAAAGAATGAAGAGAAATTCAAAGAGGTGATTTTGACCGAAGCGAGATAATCGACGAAATTCGCCGAACGGAAACAAAAGAGCGCATCCGGTTGCGCGGCCAACGCTACTTCCGGTTCGAGTTAAGGGAATGAGGAAATGTGGAAAAGTGGAATAGAGGAATTCCACCAACTGAAACAGGAAATTCCAGCTAAAAAGGGAAAAAAAGAAAGAAAAAAGATCAAAATCTTAAAAAGGAAATCCATGAAAATCTGGGCTCAAATTGATAAAAGTTCATTCGCACTTCTTGTGAGAAATAAAACTTTTAATAAGCACAATTTTCCCCACTCGATATTTTAAGAGTACAAAATTCCAAGCTTGAAATTAGAAATTCGTAGAAATTCATAATGAACTAAATCTAACGGCGATATTTTTGATGGGAAGGAGTGAAAATCAAGGGCGGGGTTCTTAATGAAATTAAATTCCCAACCTCCAAGAGTTTTTCATGAAATTTTGAAATTCGCATGAATTCTGCATGGAAATTTTAAATTTGCATGAAAATTTGAAATTGCCTTGAATTTTGCACGGAAATTTGAAATTGCCTTGAAGTTTTCACGACAATTGGATTCTGGAAATTTGAAATTGCCTTGAATTTTGCACGGAAATTTGAAATTGCTTCGAAGTTTTCACGATAATTGGATTCTGGAAATTTTGAAATTTCCCTGACTAACGCACGGAAATTGGAAATTTCCCTAGATTTTGCATAAAACGTTTGAAATTTCCCTGACGTTTGCATCCAAAATTTTATATTCCTCCTGATTTTTCCAGGTTGTTCTTACTTCACTAACAAACATCCCGACAAATTCAACGACGTTTCAAAAGTCTTCCAAAATTCTTTAACGAATTTTATACGTTTTCAATTTCATTTATACGATGAATTAATGTTACACGCATAATTAATTTAACGAATTTGAATTTTATACGAATGATTAATTCGATGAATTCGAATTTAAAATTAATTCAATTCATTGCATTGAATTAATTTGAGAAATTATAATTTAAGGAATTTTGTAAAGAATCTAGTACCTTAATATCCATGATAAAACACTTTTTTTAACCAAAAATGTCTGTCAAAATACGAAAAGAAATGTTTTTTTTCAAAAAAATGAGCAAATTTTCCGGTCCAATAGCGAGCAATCACTGCCATCTCCAGAGCCACGACAAACTGCCCACCCTCAAGGGGCAGCGGTCAATCGGTCAATTGACCAATTGACCAAGAAGGATTCACGACTAGACGACAGCCCTTGACCGAATATTTTACCCTTTTGTTTTTTTCATTATTATTATTATTATTTTCAAGAGCTACTATAGTTTATTTGGGGGGGATGAGAAGGTGAAAATGGATGATAAAGCGATTTTGAATAAATGCATTTCGATATTGGAAATGGTTGAAATCGAGAAACTTAGAATGAAGTTTCATCTTACTTTTTTATTTACGTGGTATTTATTTTATTCCCCTCGTTCAAAACAACAACAACAGCAACAAGACGAGGATGTTCTTCTATGACAACGCGATTGCAGATATAATTGAAAACAAAAAGTTGAAATAACCGGAGAACTATTTTCGGAAAATTTGCACGTAGTATTATTCGCAAAACAGCTACATAAAAACAACCCGAGAAAAACGGAGGATTAAGCAAATGCGATGAAACCATAAAAAATAAAAAAAGGTAGAACTTCTTAAGGCATTGTTCAAAAGAAAACAAAACCACGCCCTGCAAATTCGGAGTTTAGTGACATCATAAATGTCTCTAAATATTTTACCAAAAAAAAAATTACTGTAATGTTTACACGTTTACTATTTCATTTGAATAAATAACACTGAGTTACTGTCGGATTACGAGTAATTGAAGGGTGCCAAACCATAAGATCGTAAGCGCCAGCCCCCAAAATATTTTTTTTAGCTGAAAACATTGTCGGGACCATTCCCTGCGGCTGTGCAATGCTTTATCCTGGGTTAACCGGAGGTTTAACCTAGAGTTTTGCTTAACTTCCGTCGGTGCAACCGGCCCCTAAATCCAATTCCGGTGTTAATTTCAAATGATTCAAATCTCTATGTTCATCAAAAGTGACTGGGTGTAAATCGGGGCTTAAGCACGCGTTTGGTGGCGCGTGCCCAGGTGCCAGGTGGCAGCACCGCCGGGCGCACGTGCTCTCGAGCCAGAGCACGAGCCAGGGAGCGATGCATGCCGGGAAGCAAGATGGCGGCCGGAGAGGGAATCGATGGAACAAAAAAGGCAAAGACGAATTTTTCATTACTGGGTAAAACGCAGGAGGAGGAAAAAGGAGAAAAAGGTGGAGGAGGAGGAAGGAGGCAATTTACTACCGAAATTACGCCGCATAGCAAAAGCAGAAGCAGAACCGAAGGCAAAAGCCATATGTGAAAAAGAATCGTCGTCGTCGCCCTAGAAACCGTCGCCATGGCAACTAGTCTTCAGCGTCCTTCCGGCGCCACCCGGCAGAGGGCGCCACCGTAGAAGGTGAAAGATCAGCACACACAAAAAAATATAAATATACTAATGGGGACTATCATTAAAAATTTAAAAAGATTTCATTGGCCTCGATCGAAGAGGAGGCGTCCGAGTGAAACTGATTTCATTGGACGCCATCTTGACTTCTGAGGAAGAGGAATCCGAGTGACGTCATTTTCATCACCAGGAGTCGAGATCATCGATTTTGGAGAAACTCCAGGGGAGTTTGCATTCGCGATATTAAGATAATTCGCCGGGTAATTAAATCTGCGCCTGCGAGTTTAATCGTCGCGATGCAGCGAACACAAAATACCATCAAAAAAAATGAAAATCGAGAAATTATTCCTCACTCGCAACTCGCTTAGAAGGAAAGGAACGAATGAAGGGTGCCAAACCATAATGCATCAAGTCAGAAAAAAAGTCAAAATTTCAGTGAAAAATACGCATAGCAGTAATTCGATGTCGTTCAAACGAGACATCGAGTCCGAACGTTGTACGCATGACGTTTAATTACGACAATTACGAACGCAGTGAACAAAAGGGTGTATGTGCCCTTTTCAATTTCGTCACTTCTCACTTTTAACTTTCCTGGATTCTTTTACAGGAGCGAGGAGCTATCATAGCAGGTGTCTCTTTTTTTAAAAAAAAACTGATTTCAATTGACGTATTTTATGCATCATTTTTACCTGATAATTCCTTATAGGAAACTACGTAGGCGAAATTTATACATAAAAAATTACATCCCTGAATTTTTGCCAGAATCTTTTAATGAAATTTTTTTGTTTGGACACTTAGGATTAGATGAGCTAGGGAGGTGAGGGGTCAACTTTTCGGTGGGACGTCATTCGTGGACGTCCCTTGCGTCAACGTCACCTAATGACTCGAATTAATGAGTTTAATTTCCGGAATTAAAAGAGTTTAATGAAAATGGATCCGCCTAATTAACGAGATTAAAAACGAAACGTTTCGTTATTTCCAAATGTTGTTGCTGTTATTATGGTTGTTATTAACCTTTCGTAGTTAAGTGGAAACTAATGCCGTACATTGTACGTGGTACAACTTGTATAAATGGGCCATGACGAAACGAGACTGATTGATTGCCTCGCTAATTACACCGTCTAATTAATTAGACAGAAAACGCTTAACGCGTTATTTTCACGCGACAGCGCCATCGACTTCCGGCTACGCCTCTCAACACTTCCGGTTCAACAACCCAAATTCAATCCTATAAACAAGAATCTTTTTTAAATCGATTATAAACGACTCGGAGTGAGCAGACTAAATAATAATAGCTGTAATAATTAATTATAAATAATATTTTTTTTAAAAACCAATAAATTAAACCAAATTTTTTTTTAAAATTAGTAATTTATGAAAAAGGATTGCGATGATGTCGATATACAGTATGAAAATGGAAGAGGATCCGGAAATCATCAGGATATAATTTCTCCAGAAACTGTTTTCAAAAGTAATTTTTTTTTCTAAAAATTAAACTTTCTTTAATCATATTTGCCCTTAACATAGGTGTTTTTCCTACAATCTGACAACATTTATCTTAAATTTTCACAAAATCGCTATTACATTTTTTTGATCTTCACACATTTCCTAAATTACACGTTACATAATTGAGGAATATTTAAGTGCTTCGCATATTTACAGCAAAGGTGCCTTAGTGCTCATTACTTTTACACATGCTAATTTTTTTTTAATCATTAGGGTATAGACTTTAAATTTTGCAAATAATCAAAAACGTCAATAAATGGCACTTCCTCGCCAATTATTTGCAAAAACTAATTTTTTCAAAAATTACTTCCCAATATTTTTTTAAACCGCCCAACCGCATAAATCACTTTATTTTTATTTGAGGTTTTTGTTTCCCCTTTTTAATCTTTATTCTGCTGCATACAATATATTGTTGATAAATAGCAGTCATCACAACTACATTTAAATTTTTTTTGATAACATAAGTAAACGTAGCAGTATGATAAACATTTTAACCAAAACTGTTTTCGAAATTTGTCGTCGCTCGACAGTGCCCGATTTTTGCAAAAATAACTTTTGAATGGCACAAGTTTTAGCAAACGAGAGTACATCTCAACTAACATTTACATCGAAAATAATCAGAAAAAATCAACAAAAAAATATATACATTCTTATCAATTAATCTGTTTTCTTTTGGAAATAAAAATTAAAGTCATTTTTTTTTAACATAACACGTTCATAGGGGAAGAAAATTTACGAGTAATTAGTATCGATTTTAAACCAAAAATTGTTTTCATCTTTTTCTGACTGAAGATATTCTCTTTAGTAACATCCCTATATCGAAAATTTGCAATTGTTTTTCTTTTCATTTTGTTTTTGTTTTTTGTTTTTAAGAAGATTCATCAGACAAAGAGAACAATCTCTGCTAGCTATTGTTCATTTCCAAAATAAACTCGACGGTAACTAATTCCAAAAAAAAAATCAGTTCGTAGCAGCAGCTTTCCTCGAAATTCATTGAAAATCGTTCTACTTTTAATTACTCCTCAATTGATATTATTGCGAATATTTTTTTTTTGTAAAAATCCTTCGTCTAATGCGGCCAACGGTTTTATAAATTCGATTAATTACCCCCTGCGCAGTTCATAAATCGCCCCTTTTTAATGGCGCCATAATTTGCATTAATCGCCATTGCCTAGTCTCTTTTATTGACGTTTATTAAAATTTATTAAACGCCCCTTGTGTTATGTTCGCATTTTTCATCCGCCAAACTACGCTACACAAATCATTCTCTCAAAAAAAAATTTAAAAAAAAACAACGACCTAATCTCAAAGAGTGATTTACGGATGGACCCAAAACCAAAGATGCGTTCAAAAAGTGCGTCTAGGACGGTCCAAGAAATAACAAAGCGGTCCAAGCTCGATCGCGGTCCAGAGTTGGTCAAAAAAACCGACCGTTCTCATAAAAATAATATTAACGTAATAAGATTTAAAGATAATTACAGTAAGTTAGAATTAAACGAATCCCCATTCGTATTCCAAACTTTCGAAATGTTTTTTTTCCAAATGTTTTTCGGTAGAAACGGCCACAAAAAACCGGGACCGTCCCACGAGTACCCTCGTGAAAAAGATCATTACGGGATTGAATTTAATTCAATTCAATTCAGTACCCTACTAGCAGCGAGTGATATGCCATGTGGTAGTGGGGAGGGGGTGTGTGTAATCCATCAACCCAATATCAATGGCGATTAATGGTAAGTGATTATATCACTAGTATTACCACATTCTGTATATTTGTACTGATTATTTGCGTTCTAACAATTGAAAGACACTGGCGAAAGAAAAGGCGAAAAGCTATTTTGTATAATGAATTTTCTAATGAAGTTGGCCTTGGGTTTGAAACCCGGTTGCCATGGTAACCGGCAAACAAAGCCGATAAGAAAGAAAGAAAAAAAATACTGAAAAAAAAAAGACGCCCTTAAACGGACTGATCGTAAAGTCAACACGCATCGCAAGCTTAAACAAGTCTTTGACAGAATTTTAAAACAATGAAACCTGTCAAAACGACCACCTCGCAACTTTTACCACCTGCTTACATCGGCCGATTTTTAGGGCATTCAGCGTGATGTATTTCGATGGAATTTCGTAATTTCAGTTATGGCCATCAGCAACGTAAATAATCACACCTCCATCGAACAAAACTCAATCTTAATCGTAATAAAGAACCTAACAAATAAATGAAATTAACGATAATTAACTT
>JAQIXS010005595.1:0-12318 GCA_034700785.1 Rossiulus vilnensis
ATCTGGACGTATTTCAGAAGGCCCTGGTGCCTTAGGGCCATGTCCAAATCGTGACGCCAGGTCGCGTAGTTGCTCTCCGTAACAAGAATAATCGCCACTCTGTCGCCGGAAGATGACGACACCACGAATTTGTCAGACTCCATCTAGTTGCGATGGTAAGATCCCCTTAAAACTCTTACACGGACACTTATGGGCCCACCCTGCAAACCGCCCTGCACGTAATGTTACCACGTCTCGCCTGCTCCAAACTGCCAAAAATAAACACTAGGCATAAGCAAAACCCCCCAGCAGTTCCAATCGCCCTTTCACTTCCGCGTTTTTCCTGCTGATCCGGCTGACTGCAGCCATTTCATTTGCTCCCGGCAGGTCCGGTGAAACTGATGTGGTTTCGTGCGTTTCCGGCAAAACTAGCTTGGTCTCTTCTCTGCCGGCAGGTCCGGCGAAAACTGACGCGGTTTCGTGCGTTTCTGGCGAAGCTAGCGTGGTCTCTTCTCTCCCGGCAGGTCCGGCAAAACTGACGCGGTTTCGTGCGTTTCCGGCGAAACCAGCGTGGTCTCTTCTCTCCTGGCAGGTCCGGCAAATTAGCGCGATTTCTGTGTCCAGCTGGTCCGGCGAAACTGGCGCGATTTCTCTGTTTCCAGCTGATCTGGCGAGACTGGCGCAATTTCTCTGTTTTCAGCTGGTCTGGCAAAACTGGTGTGATTTCGATCGGTTCCGGCTAGTCCGGCGAAACTGGCGCGATTTCTCGGTTTCCAGCTGGTCTGGCGAGGAACAATTGAATAGGTCTCCACTTACTACTTTGTTGATGCGCTCAGCCGTGGTCCGTGCGGCAGATCCTTGCTGTTCCCTTTTTGATGCGTGGTCCCAACCACGCTCTGCTACCACGTTGTTGGTTGATTAATAGTTGAGGCGAGTTTGGTTTGGTTTCTTCAGTATTTATTGACCACAAAAGAGTAAATTGGTCAAAACGGTTCTGCTGACCACCCAGGTCAGTTGGTTTCAGAGAGCAGCAAAACTTGCTGAGCTGACCACCCAGGTCAGTTGGTTTTAGAGAGCAGCAAAACTTGCAACAATTCAGCAAGGTAAACGTTCGACCTCCCAGGTCGATAGGTTGAAGGCAATAAAAAGGACAAAACAAAATGGCTGCTGTCACAAGAATTTGGCAGGTCAGCTGATCGATCAGTGGACCCTCTAGATCAAATGCTCCATGCGGTTACATCACGTGCAGGGCACGCAAAAAGGGCAGAAATACTTCTAATTGTCACCTCGGGGTGACGTCGTATTTCGGTGAGTTTGTGGGGTGGTGGACATCGCACCGCCCACCACCCGATTTCCCAGTTTAGGAATTTGGACTTCAATCCAGCCGACCGTTAATCCCTAAATCCCTGACGAAATCTAACACGTCGTTCATTGTTCGTTGTTCGTCGTTCGTCTTACGTCTTTTGTCTTTCGTCTTTCGTCTTCTGCTTTTCCTCTTTTGTCTTGCATCTTGCATCTTTCGACTTACTTTCGTCTTTCGTCTGTCGACTTTCATCTTTCGTCTTTTGTCCTATCTCTAGCCTCTTGCATCTTGATTCTAGCCTCTTGCCTCTTTTGTCTTTTGTGTTTCGTTTTTTGACTTTCTTTCGTCTTTGGACTTTATTTCGTCTTTTGTATTTCGACTTGCTTTCGTATTTCATCATTCGTCATTTGTCGTTTGTCGTTTGTTGTACATCTTTCATCTATTGTCTTCCGTCTTTAGTCTTTCCTCTTTTGTCTTGCCTCTTTCGTCTTTTGTCTTTTGTAGTTCGTTTTTCGTCTTTCGTCTTTCGTCTTGAATCTTTCGTCTTTCGTCTTGCGTCTTGCATCTTGCGTCTTGCATCTTGCCTCTTGCCTCTTGCCTTTTGACTCTTTTTTGTTGCCTCTTTCATCTTGCCATTGGCCTCTTGCCTCTTGCCTCTTGCTTCTTGCCTCGTGATTTTTGCCTTTAGCCTCTTGCCTTATGCCTCTTGCCTCTTGCCTATTTCCTCTTGCAGCTGGCTTTTTGTCTCTTTGCTCTTTCGTTTTTCGTCTTGCCTCTTGCCTTTTGCCTCTTGCCTCTTTCGTCTTTCGACTTTCGACTTTCTTTGGAATTTAGCCTTTCGACTTGCTGTCGTGTTTCCTCTGTCGTCATTTGTCGTTAGTAGCTCGTCGTTAGACGTTCATCTTTCGTCTTTTGTCTTTCGTCTTTAATTTTTTGTCCTGTCTCTTGCTTTTGCCTCTTGCCTCTGGCCTCTTGCCTCTTACTGCTTGCCTCTTGCCTCTTGCCTTTTTCGTCTTTGGTCTTTGGTCTTTCGACTTTCCTTTGTCTTTCGTATTTTGACTTGCTTTCGTATTTTGTAGTTTATTATTCGTCGTTTTTCGTTGGGTGCTTGTTGTTCGCTGTTAGTCTTACGTCGATCGTCTTTTGTCTTTCGTCTTTCGACTTTCTCTCGTCTTTCGTCTTCCGACTTTCTTTAGTGTTTCGTCTTTTGACTTTCTTTCGTCTTTTTACTTTTTTCGTATTTCGTCATTCGTCTTTAATTTTTCGTCTTTCCTTTTGCCTCTTGCCTCTTGCTTCTTGCCTATTGCCTCTTAAATCTTTCGTCTTTCATCTTATGACTTTCTATCGTCTATCGTCTTTCGACTTTTTCTTAAATTTCGTCTTCCGGCTTTCTTTCGTCTTTCGACTTTCTTTAGTTTTTTGACTTACTCTCATCTTTCATCTTTGTAATTGCTTTTGTATTTCGTCTTTCGTCTTTTGACTTTAATCTTTCGGCTATTGTCTTGCGTCTTGCATCTAGCGTTTTTCGACTTTCTTTCGTCTTTCAACTTTTTTTGTATTTCGTCTTTCAGCTTTCTTTCGCCTTTCGACTTTCTTACGTATCTCGTCTTTCGAATTTCTTTCATTTTTTGTTTTGCGACTTTATTTTGTCATTCGACTTTATTTTGTATTTTGAACTTATTATTTCGTCTTTCGTCTTTAATTTTTCGTCATTTCTGTTGCCTCTTGCCTTCGCCTCTTGCCTCTTAATTTTTGCGTTTTTCTCTCTTGCCTTATGCCTCTTGCTTTTTGCCTCTTACCACTTGCCTCTAGCCTCTTGCCTTTTGCCTTTTTCGTCTTTTGTCTTTCGACTTTCTTAAGTATTTCGTCTTTCGGCTTTCTTTCGTCTTTGGACTTTCTTTCGTCTTTCGACTTTATTTTGTCTTTTGTATTTCGGCTTTCCTACGTATTTCATATTTTATCCTTCTTTGTTCGTCGTTCACTGTTCGTTGTTCGTCGTTCGTTTTACGTCATTCGTCTTTTGACTTTCCTCCTTTGTCTTGCGTCATGCGTCATGCGTCTTTCGACTTACTTTCGTCTTTCGTCTGTCGACTTTTATCTTTCGTCCTATCTCTTGCCTCTTGCATCTTGATTCTAGCCTCTTGCCTCTTGCCTCTTTCGTCTTTTGTCTTTTATGTTTCGTCTTTCGACTTTCTTTCGTCTTCCGACTATCTTAAGTATTTCATCTTTCAGCTTTGTTTCGTCTTTGGACTTTCTTTTGTCTTTCGACTTTATTTCGTCTTTTTTATTTCGACTTGCTTTTGTATTTCGTATTTTATCATTCGTCGCTCGTCGTTCGTTGTTTGTCGTACGTCTTGCGTCTTTCATCTATTGTCTTTCGTCTTTTGCCTTTCCTCTTTTGTTTTGCCTCTTACCTTTTGACTCTTTTTTGTTGCCTCTTGCCATTTGCCTCTTGCCTCTTGCTTCTTGCCTCTTGATTTCTGTCTTATGCCTCTTGCCTTATGCCTCTTGCCTTTTGCCTCTTTTGTCTTTCGTCTTTCTTTAGTATTTCGTCTTTCGTCTTTCTTTCGTCTTTCGTATTTCGTCGTTTGTCGTTCGTCGTTTGTCTTTGGTCTTTCGTCTTTCGTCTTGCATCATGTGTCTTGCCTCTTTTGTCTTTCAACTTTCTTTTGTATTTCATCTTTGGACTTTCTTTCGTCTTTCTTTTTTCTCTCGATTTTCTTTCGTCTTTCAGGTTACGACTTTATTTTTTAATTCATATTTATTCTTTAGTCTTTTGTCTTTCGTCTTTCATCTTTGGTCTTACTTTGGTCTTTCGTCTTTTCTCTTTTGTCTGTAATTTTTCGCTTTTTTTCTTGCTTCTTGCTTCTAGCCGCTTGTCGCTTGCATTTTGCCTCGTGCTTCTTGCCACTTGCTTCTTGCCTTTTGCCTTTTGCATCTTGCCTCCTGCCTCTTGCTTCTGGCTTCTTGCCTCTTTCGTCTTTCGACTTTCTTACGTATTTCGTATTAATTCATAAGTTTTAAGTCTTTTCTCCTTCGTCTTGCCACATGCTTCTTGCCTGTTGTTTCTTGCCTCTTGCCGCTTGCCTCTTGCCTCTTGCCTATTTCGTCTTACGTCTTTCGTCTATTGCCTATTGACTTACTTTCGTCTTTTGTCTTTCGACTTTTTTGTTGTCTTTTGTCTTTCTTTTGTATTTCGTCTTGCGACTTTCTTTCGTTTTGAGGACTTACTGTCGTTATTCGAATTTTTTTCGTCTGTCGACTTTATTTCAAATTTCGACTTTCTTTCGTATTTTGACTTTCTTTCATTTTTATTCTTTAGTCTTTAGTCTTTTGTCTTTTGTCTTTTCTCTTGCCTCTTACCTCTTGCCTCTATCCGCTTGTCGCTTGCTGCTTGCCTTTTGGCTCTTGCCTTTTGCCTTTAGCCTATTGCCTCTTGCCTCTTGCCTCTGGCCTCTCGCCTCTTGCCTCTTTTGTTTTTTGTCTTTCGTCTTTTTACTTTCTATCGTCTTTCGACTTGCTTTCGTATTTCGTCGTTCGTCGTTCATTGTTTTTTGTTCGTCGTTCGTCATACGTCTTTTGTCTTTCGTTATTTGTTATTCGTCTTGTCTTTCGTCGTTCGTCATTCGTCTTTCGTCTTTTGTCGTTTGTCTTTCGACTTCCTGATGTATTTCGTCTTTCGACTTTTTTTGTCTTTACCTCTTGCCTCTAGCCTATTGCCTCTTGCGTCTTTCCTCTTGCCTCTTGCCTTTTGCCTCTAGCCTGTTGCCTCTTGCTTTTTACCATTTGCCTATTGCCTCTTGCTTCTTTCCTCTTGATTTTTGCCTTTTGCCTTTCGTCTTATGCCTCTTGCCTATTTACTCTTGCATCTTGCCTTTTTCCTCTTTTCTCTTTCGTCTTGCTTTTTGAGTTATGCCTCTCGCCTCTAGCCTCTTGCCTCTTTCGACTTTCTTTAGTATTTTATCTTTCGGCTTTCTTTCGTCTTTCGATTTTATTTCGTCTTTGGTATTTCGTCTTTCGTCGTTCGTCGTTCGTCTTTGGTCTTTTCTCTTTTGTCTTGCATCTTGCGCCTTGCATTTTGGGTTTTTCGACTTTCTTTCGTATTTCATCTTAGGACTTTCTTTCGTCTTTTTTTTGTCTCTCTAGTTTCTTTTGTATTTCGGCCTACGACTATATTTCGTATTTCGTATTTTTTGCTTAGTCTTTTGTCTTTTGTCTTTCATCTTTAGTCTTTCTTTGGTCTTTCGTTTTTCCTCTTTCGTCTGTAATTTTTCGTTTTTACTCTTGCCTCTCGCTTCTAGCCGCTTGCCTCTTCCCTCGTGCTTCTTGCCACTTGCCTCTTGCCTCTTGCCTCTTGTTTCTTGCCTCTGGCTTCTTGCCTCTTGCCTCATGCCTAATGCCTCTTGCCTCTTTCGTCTTTTTTACGTATTTCGTATTAATTCTTAAGTTTTAAGTCTTTTCTCTTTCGTCTTTTGTCTAGCCACTTGCTTCTTGCCTCTTGCCTCTTTTGTCTTTCGCCTTTAATTTTTCGTCTTTTTTCTTGCCTTATGCCTCTTGCCTCTTGCCTCTAGTCTATTTCGTCTAACGTCTTTCGTTTATTGTTTATTGACTTACTTTCGTCTTTTGTCTTTCGACTTTTTTGTCTTTTGACTTTCTTTTGTATTTCGTCTTGCAACTTTCTTTCGTTTTGAGGACTTACTGTCGTTATTCAAATTTTTTCGTCTTTCGACTTTATTTCGTATTTTTAATTTCTTTCGTATTTAGTCTTTATTCTTTTGTCTTTCGTATTTAGTCTTTATTCTTTTGTCTTTCGTCGTTTCTCTTGCCTCTTACCGTTTGTCTCTATCCGCTTGTCGCTTGCTGCTTGCCTTTTGCCTTTAGCCTATTGACTCTTGCCTCTTGACTCTGGCCTCTAGCCTCTGTTGTTTTTTGTCTTTCGTCTTTCGTCTTTTTACTTTCTTTCGTCTTTCGACTTGCTTTTGTATTTCGTCGTTTGTCGTTCGTCATTCTTCGTTCGTCTTTCGTTATTCGTCTTTTGTCTTTTGTCTTTCGTCTTTGGTTAATCGTCTTTTGTCTTTCTTCTTTATACTTTCTTTCGTCTTTCGACTTGCTTTTGTATTTCGTCGTTCGTCGTTCGTCGTTCTTCGTTCGTCATTCGTCTTTTGTCTTTTGTCTTTTATTATTCGTCTTTTCTTTTTCGTCTTTCGTCGTTCGTAGGTCGTCTTTCGTCCTTTGTCATTTTTCTTTCGACTTCCTTTTGTATTTCGTCTTTCGACTTTCTTTTGTCTTTGCCTCTTGCCTCTAGCCTATTGGCTCTTGCGTCTTTTCTCTTGCCTCTGGTTATTTGCCTCTTGCCTGTTGCCTCTTACCATTTGCCTCCTGCCTCTTGCTATTTGCCTCTTGATTTTTGCCTTTTGCCTCTTGTCTTATGCCTCTTGCCTCTTGCCTATTTCCTCTTGCATCTTGCCTTTTGCCTCTTTTCTCTTTCGTCTTTGTTCTTGCACCTTGCCTTTTGATTCTTGCTTTTAGCCTCTTGCTTCTTGTCTCTTTCATCTTTCGACTTTCTTTAGTATTTTGACTTTCTTTCGTATTTATTCTTTAGTCTTTAGCCTTTTGTCTTTCGTCTTTTCTCTTGCCTCTTATTTCTTGCCTCTATCTGCTTGTCGCTTGCTGATTGCCTTTTGGCTCTTGCCTTTAACTTTTAGCCTATTGCCTCTTGCCTTTGGCCTCTCGCCATTTGCCTCTTTTGTTTTTTGTCTTTCGTCTTTCGTTTCTTGACTTTTTTCATCTTTCGACTTGCTTTCGTACTTTGTTGTTTGTCGTTTGTCGTTCTTCGTTTGTCGTTCGTCTTTGGTCTTTTCTCTTACGTCTTGCATTTTGCGTCTTGCCTCTTGGGTTTTTCGACTTTTTTTTATTTCATCTTTGGACTTTCTTTCGTCTTTCTTTTGTCTCTCAAGTTTCTTTTATCTTTTGGACTACGACTATATTTTGTATTTCGTATTTATTCTTTTGTGTCTAGTCTTTTATCTTTGGTCTTTCTTTGGTCTTACGTCTTTTCTCTTTTACCTGTAATTTTTAGTTTTTTTCTCTTGTTTCTTGCTTCTACCTGCTTGTCGCTTGCTGCTTGATTTTTGCCTCTTGCTTGTGCTTCTTGCCGCTTGCCTATTGCTTTTTGCCTCCTGCTTCTTGCCTCTTGCCTCTTGCCTCATGCCTAATGCCTCTTGCCTTTTTTGTATTGCGTTTTGCTTTTAGTTTCTTGCCTCTTGCCTATTGCTTCTTGCCTCTTGCTTCTTGCATCTTGCCTCTAACCATTTGCCTCTTGCCACTTGCCTGATGCTAATTGCCTCTTTCATCTTTTGTCTTGCCTCTTGCATCTAGCCTTTTGCCTCTTGCATCTAACCTTTTGCCTCTTGCATCTAGCCTTTTGCCTCCTTTCTCTGGCCGTTTGCCTAATTTGTCTTTCATCTTTTGTCTTTCGACTTTCTTTTTTTTGTCTACTTGTTTTTCGTATTTTGTCATTCGTCTTAAATTTTTTTTTTGCCTGCTGCCTCTTGCCTCTTGCCTTCTTGCTTTCGTCCTTCATCTTTCGACTTTCTATTGTCTATCATCTTTTGACATTTTTTCAATATTTTTTCTTTCGGCTTTCTTTCGTCTTTCGACTCTCTTTTGTCTTGCTTTTGTATTTCGTCTTTCGTCTTTTGTCCTTTATCTTTTGTCTTATGTCTTGCATTTTGCATCTTGCATCTTTCGACGTTCTTTTGTCTCTTTACTTTCTTTTGTATTTCGTCTTTCGACTTTGTTTTGTCTTTAGACTTTTTTTCATATTTTGTCTTTTGACTTTTATTCGTCATTCGACTTTATTTTGTATTTTGTACTTATTATTTCGTCTTACGCCTTTCTTTTTTAATTTTTCGTCTTTTTTCTTGCCTCTTGCTTTTTGCCTCTTGCCTCTTAATTTTTGCCTTTTGCCTCTAGCCTCTTTCGTCTTTTGTCTTTCGTCTTTCGTCTTTCGACTTTCTTAAGTATTTCGTCTTTCGGCTGTCTTTTGTCTTTGGACCATCTTCTGTCTTTCGACTTAATTTCACCTTTTGTATTTTGGCTTGCTCTCGTATTTCGTATTTTATTATTCATCGTTCGTCGTTCGGGTTTCGTTGTTCGTCGTTTGTCTTTCGTCTTTCGTCTTTGGTTTTTATCTTTTGTCTTCTGCCTTTTCTCTTCTGTCTTGGGTCTTGCGTCATTTGTCTTTCGAATGAATTCTGTCTCTCATTTTTAGACTTTTATCTTTCGTCTTTCGTTCTTTCTCTGGCCTCTTGCATCTTGATTTCAGCCTCTTGCCTCTTGATTCTTTTGTCTTTTGTCTTTCATTTTTAAATTTTTTCTTTTTGCCTCTTGCTTTTTTCTGCTTGCCTCTTGTTGTTAACTTTTTGGCGAACATTTAAGGTCAGGGTCTATGCGGCTGGGCTGCATTTCTCCAAATTCTAAACGGAATATCTTCGTTACCACCCGTGGACGGAAGACAATGACCCAAACCCAAGGACACCAGGTTTTGTTTGCCCTTTGGCGCCCTGCAGGCCTGTGACCACGTGCCGCGTGTTGACAGTGCTGGTCAGCTGATAAGATCGATCAGCTGACCTATCAAAATTCTTGCGTTGTCAGCGCCATGTTTTCTCTCACTTGTTTTTTGGCTACTGACCTAAGCGGTCATTTTGCCAATTCGGAATCAGGCCGTGCAGCCCCTTTGTTAAAGTTAAACCATCTGTTTGTATCTTGTCATGGTTAAGGCAAGAGGAAGGCATTGTTGATGCAAACGACAATAAATCGAAGATATTATTAAAAGTAACCATGCTCACCTCTGATCAACCGATGTGAACACGTGGTAGCAGAGCGTGGTTCGCTCCTCGAACTACGGAGAGAGAAAACCGCCGCACGGACTTTTGAACAATGGGCATCATGTGCGAGTGACGCCAAGCAAGCTAAGTAAACAGCAGGGGGCGGGCGACGGTAAACGAAACTTTCTTTCTTCCCTTGGACTTTTCGGGAAATCCCTGCATGTGGCGCCGGAGACAACGAGGAAGCCGATCACAAAAACAGACGTCGTTTATCCGAAACAAATGATAGCTAATTAGGCATCGTTTATCCGGACCCGCCAATGACAAAACAGACGTCATTTATCCGGACCAGACGATAGCGTGAAAGACGTCGTTTATCAGGACCAGCCGGGACAAAAACAACCGGAGGGAAAATTCTACGCTAGACCAGTCGGGAGTTGAAATCTGCTGCGAACTTCGCCAGACCAGCCGTTAAGTATTACCTGCTGCTGAGGAACGTCGCCGGACCAGCCGGGACATTCCTAAATACGACCAGCACCACTGGACTTGTCGGAAAAGAAACCGTCGCCGGACATGCCGGAAACAAAACCATCGCCGGACCTGCCGGAAACGAAACTGTCGCCGGACTTGCCGGAAAAGAAAACGTCACCGGACCGGAGAAGACCGTAGTGGCGCATGTTGCGCGATCTAGTTTGCGTTGTGGCAACCAAATTATGGGCTACGCGGTTGCAATCGTGCAGGGTGCAGCATTAACCAAAATTTTTCTCACTGGGTTTTAGGGGACCCCGTAATTGTCCAGGTGTAGAAATTGTTTTCAGGGGTGTTGATCCATCGAAATAGATAGAAGAGAAATTCATCGTGTCGTCGTCTTCTGGCGACAAACTGGCAATCATACTCCTCTCGGAGAGTAACTATGCGACATGGCGTCGCGACTGAACATGGCCCTAAGGCACCAGGGCCTGTTGGCATATGTCCAGGTCGAGCAAGAGGAACCGAAACCAGACGACAAACTGGAAGTCAAAAAGTTTTGCGAGAAGTGCGATAAGGCGTACAGTACCATGTACTTCTCGGTCCAGCCCCGCATCCGCCAGACGCTTTTCTCTGAGGACTCCGATGGGTGGGAGGTTAACTGTTGTCATTTGGTAATGATTAGCATGTCATCATGCCTGGTGGGTTCCTGTATTTAATAATGGATGGGTAAATCGGAAAACTTATATACTTACCCACATATGTCCCCTTCCTTATCCTGGGATGGAGGATGGTTCTGGATCTGAAACAAAATAGAAGGAAATCAAAGATTAATGTTGAGTTGAAACAAAAAAAATTAACATTAGATGAGTCAATTAACGTTAATTAATGTTAATTGCATTCAAGGGCCGTTTCAAAGGCCGTTTCAAGGGCCTGGATGGAGCAGACACGTTTTGGCCCATGTCTGCTGTCCAAATGGGGCTCCGTACAGCTTGACACTAGGTGGCACCTACTGCCTGGCGCCAATAAGGCTCAGTAGATTTGGCGGCCATGCTGGTTTTTTTTCTGACAATGTTATTATTGCTGAGCTCTGACAAACAACAATAGCGGATTGCTGTATGGCGGTGTACAATTGCTGAATGCACAACGAGGTGGAGATGCTGGAATTTCAGCAGATCTTGTGGAAATTTATTGTCATTCCTGTACACCTGAAGGCAGTTTACGAGATCGTGAACTGTTTTGTGGTAAAGAAGAACGCTTCTTTGATGTTCCGGATTACCGTTCTTGATTGGAATGTTCCTGTTTTTCATACTGGACTCCGGACTATTATGGAATTAAAAGCTTACGGTAAAAATAAGTTTCGTTATTGACTCTTACGCTTATACCAGGTCCAACCACGGCAACAATTAACACTGGTAGCAGAGCGTGGTTTTTGGATCTGTTAAACGCGCTGAAGAATTCGGCCATTTCTCGGCAGTTTGTGGCGCCATTTTCGATGCCTTGTTGGCCGTAAAAGTGGATTGCAGGCCTTGGGTCATCAGCCGAAAGCTATTTGCTGTTAAGTGCAATTGAATGTATGCAGATTCAACAAGGGTTAGCGGAACAATCACTTGTCGAAAATGCGGTGCGGGAAAAAGGGCTATGCGCCGCTCGGTCATTTTTCCGTCAATTTCGGCCCTATCATGACGGCCGTTATGTGCATCGAAGTGTCCTAGGATTTGCAAAGAGTACCAATTAGTTTAGGAACGTAAAATGTACAACGTTGGAAGAGTGTGCAAGTTTGAGAAATGACTTGTCCGGCCTCCCGAAAGTGCTTGACCACGTGCTTTGAGCGTTAGGCCTACCAGCTGATCGTGTGTTGTCCGAGGATTTCGGCCCTTACCAAACGGCTTTACGTGTTAAATTTGTGTGCCTGGAGTCAGCTGACGACTCAGAAAAGGGGCTATCCCCTAGACGTTATGGAGGTCAATGGGATTAATCCAAGTGAAGATCAATGAACTTTTGATTTTTCTGACTTTTCTATTGATTGATTGTGTGTGTTTATGAGTATGTCATCAATAATTGATTTATGTTCACAAGCAGAGAAGGTGTGTCACTTGAAGTTTGGCATTGATCTGGACCAGTGGAGCATCCAGATCAAAATTACAGGGGGCCACAACATCATAGAAGAACAGAGGTAGGTGTTATTAATGTTCTTTAATCTGGCTGAAGTTTACCTTATAGGTTCTTAGTGTGGCACAGGGAAAGCCCTAGCTTAGTGAAATTCTGGGTTTTAGGGGAATTACGCGAACTACTTACCCTTCCTTATCGCGCATCTTCTGCGACCATGGATGATCACTTCACCCTGACTTTAGGGAAAGCCCCTCGCATCGTTTTGCTGACTGGGTGCAAATTACGCCACATGGAGAGAAGAATTGAACGTGGCCCTGATGAACCGCGGCCTTGAAAAGTACGTCTTGAAGTCCCGCATTAAGCCCAAAGACTCCGCGACTTATACGGAAATAGAGAAGTACCAGGAAGGCTGCAGGAGGGCATACGCCACCATATTCTTCTCTGTCCGCGAAACAATACGTAAGACCCTCTTCCAAGGTTTCTCTGGAGAGCAATGTCGGGAGGTTCTGGATCACATCCAGAAGACCTACGAACCGACCACCAGAGAAAGGCGATGGCAGTTACGTTGCCAGTTTCAGAACCTCAGAATGGAGGTTAATGAGGCCATGGAGGCCTGCATAGCCAGGG
>JAQIXS010005596.1:0-12317 GCA_034700785.1 Rossiulus vilnensis
TACATCACGTAAAGCAACAACTTGTGCGGCTACTTCTGGTGTTGTGGTCATTTAATCGAGAAACCATTAATTAACAACATGGCTGGATATGTGCTAAGTGTAATTAAGTTCTGATAAAAATTTAATTGCATAAACAAACACTTTTATAGCCACCGGGATACAAGAATGCAAATGTCATCAATAATGCAAATTCAGGTTGCTTAAAGTTTACCATTTTCTGCCTCAAATATCCATGAGGACTTTTATGCAAATTAGTTGATCTTTAAAGAACATCAACGTGTTTACAAAACGCATTTTTCCGAATTTAAATCGGACGTTTGGTTGCTGAGAAAAACATTTTTTTCCTGATTCAGGATGGTGAGTCGAATTTTTTGCACTTAAGTGTATATCAATAATATATGTTACAATGAAAAATATATGTAATATATTACAATGAAAATAATTATTTAGATTCTGACGTATGTTGCATATTTTTAACATATATTATTCATACATAAAATTTGGTCAATTTTGGTATATTCCTAATATACATATGAATAACAATCTAAAAATATATTCTCCACACATTTTTATATGGGAAGAGATTTTTCAGCGGATAAGTGAAATATTTTTTTAAATTTTATTGTGGGTAAAACATCGCCAGATCCCACAAACAGCACATATAAGAGCACGAGAATTGGCAAAAATAGGTTCTGACGACATTCAACACTTATAGTTAATATTATCATTTAGTGTATTTACCACGGTTTTTTCCTTATTTTAATCGATTGTACAAATATATTATAAACTTGATTTCTATTTACCAAGTTTTAATGAGCATAAATAATAAATAATGAACTTGTCAGAAATCTTATGGCTTTAGCACCGCATATGGCAATGGAATACAGTTCTATTCTATTTTTTTCCCATTTGGTTCCCTACAGTCCGCATATGGATGCCATGTCACATGCGGTAGGGCGTCAATATGTTTAACCCAAATTCTTCACTTAAGTAAAATTACAAATTTAGAACAGTTGGAAGAATTGAAGGGTGATTGGGAAGAAAACACGGTCATGTCCGATTACTTAAGTACTATCCTTGCATTCGCTAGGAAATATTTTGGAAACCACGAAACCACAATTTGGATTGCCGACCCTGGATTTGAAATCTTGTCTTTCTAATGCAAGGCAGATATGCTGCCACTATTCCACCTTAATCCGTTGAAAACCGATAGGTTAGAAGTCTATAGGGAAATTTGTGATTTTCAACATAAAACTAAGTTCCTTTTTGAAAATCACAGAAACTGCTTTGCAACTGCCTACTTAATGCAATTTATTGTGCATCATTTGAAAAAGAATTACCATGGTTGAGCAAATGCACAATTATTGCAATTTTTTTCATACAATATTGAAGTTTTATTGGATGTTAATAGCAATAAATAACTTACCGCCGAACAGCTGACTTTAATAGCTCATAAAAACTACAAATGACCACCAAAAAACTCACAATTGCACTATCTTTAGTGCAATTAGTAGAACTTCACTTTTATGGCAGAAATGTTCTATTATGATGAAATATTTCTAAACCAATAGGTAGATAAAACTGACATTTAATCGGTTCAGATGGAAAACATGTCAAAAATGTACTGAGCGTTCAATTTATCTCTTTACATTGCATGCATCATCTACAGCGTTTTGCGATGTAACACGAAATGTAACCTTAATTTTAGATTCTAACAAAAGTCATTAGTTTTGTAGGGTAAAAATGTTAAACTCAAACCAAAAGAATGCCAAAAATTGTCACAAACATTCTGACATTATTTCTTCAAATACTTAAAATAATCGATAAATTTATTTTTCCCTCCGTGTACAGTTGGTTTTCCCCTAGGGTGTGTGAGGGGTAGGCAATCTCCGATGCTTAACTTCGGAGGTTTCATTAGCAGGAAAAAACCGTTTTCTAAGGTACTACAATGGTAACATAACAATGCCAGGGTACGTTAACAGGCATGGAATGCGTATAATGTGCTGATTAATATCTAAACATTTTACACGAAGTCAAAGCATTTGAACTAACAATATCATTAACAATATCACAAAACACACTACAAGCACATAAATACTTTGTAAAACATTTACCTTAAATTCCACCATAAATCTTGAGGACTAATGAAAAAAGTTGGCGTTATATAAATTTAATTTGAAGGAGTTATTAACGAAAAAATCCAGGAAATTTACCTTTATCACTGGTGGACCTAAGGTGTAACCTTCCACAATTTGTTCACTTTTATATCTAACGACTACTGTTTCCAAGCTAACAAGGATAGAAATAAAATAAAAGTTTATTAAACAAACTGGAAAAATACGTTATAATAAGTAGATTTACAGTTCCACAGCAGTTAAACTTCAGCAAACACAATTTCAAGTTCAGGCAAATTTAATGTTATTGCTATAAAGGTTGAAACAGAATTCCTATCGCGCCCCTCGTTCCATTGCTTTACACATATGCATCTCAGAGAATTTCAACAAATTTGGCGACAAGTAAGCGTGCACGTTTTCCCACTGTTTCTCAAAAAAGTGGATTTCGATACTTGTTTCGGATAAACTGCATGGATTTACAGTTATGACATAGAACAACTTCCTATATTTTCAACAAAAAAATTATTAAACTACAATTCAATGATTCCCAGCAAATGCATTTAGTGAAAAATGAAGTTCAAATGGTAATTGCAAGCTAGGCTATATCAATGATCTATCAATATTAGCTACATGTATATTATTGATCCTATAAGACAGTATAGCAGTCATAAAGATTGCTTTAATTCATTACATACTAGCTGCATTTTGCATTACGTAAGATAGGTTCTGACTATACACTAAATAGGGTATGGGAAAAATAGGTTACCGTTCATTTAAGCCGTAAAGCGAGGTAAGAGAAAGTTATTTGATTTCAAACAGCAGGTTTCACTTCTTCACTAAAAGTTCAACAAGCCATTTGATGCACTTTGATATGCAGCCCCACATGTCGTCACGATATATTTAACATTTATATATATGTTAAAAAATATTCTAAAAATATACTCATCATTACACCAGAAATATGATAAATAGAGACTTGTGTGTATTTCATAATATATGCGAGACTATGTTGCACAATATATTTTTAAACTATTATATAATTTGTATAAAATAGTATTATATAGATTTATAACTATTGTTTACTTTTTAAAATAGGTTAACATATATGCCAGAATATATTTTAACATTATTGCATGCAATATAATTTCAGATACATTACATGATACACTAAAAGTCCCAATTGATCATATTTCTGGTTAATTTCTATAATATTAATTGGTATATGTTTAGAATATTTTGTCCCATTATGTTGCATATTTAGAAATATATCCCAACATGACGTGGGGCAAAATTCAGTTCAAAGAAACAGAACAAATGCTCGGTGGTATTTAGGTTTTGTGACTAGCCAGAAACTTACTGAACATTAATTATTAATGTACATTCTTTAACCAAACCTTAGTTAGTTTTTCTGTATGACTGTTTGCCTCATCCTGTTGGAGGAGAAATTTTGCCTTAAAAATTTGCATGTTTTCAACCTCCAGAATTGAATTCTAGATTTTATCATCATTCCCAGTTAGAAAAGTCGCTCATAATTAAGTAAATGTTTTTTACATGATGCTCTGTAATTCCTTGAGCCCTAGTCTAGGACAGGGAAGGCAGCCTTTTTTAAATTAAAATTTGCGATTTTATAATCACACTTGAAACTTTGCCATTACCTTAAGTTTTTAAAATATCTTCTGAATGTTTGGCATCTTTTTACGAATGGTTTTCTACACATAGACATTTATGTAAAAAAATCACAAATTACGGATTTTAACCAATGTTCCCTCACAACAAATCGCTCAAGAATTTCATTAAGCCGTTCAGGTAAACATGTTTAAGAGGAGATCAAACAACACGATTTTTGTCTACGTTTGTCTTTATACGAAATCTACTTAGAATTACACTGTAGTAACATTGAAACGTACACGCCGTAGGCCAACATTTCTTTAAATTTAATTAGACATTAGTTATTTTGGCCATTCAACAATTACTTGCAAAAGATAATTGATTATTGGAACGAAGAATGGAAACGTTTTTTGAAAACTGAGCTCATAAACCATGGATTTCAGCCAATGCTTTTATGCGATATTTGCTTGAAAATATTTAAGATTTTTCGTAGGTCATAAGGCCATAGGAAACATTTATCGAAAACTATCAAAAGTTATAGATTTTATCAAAACTCACATTTCTCTTTCATAGAAAATATTTATACAGAAATTGCTGAATTCTTAGAAAACTTCTAGCTCACTTCCTTTGGCTCCTTAATCCAGGGAACCTTTTGCTTATTTTTAAATTTTATAACGCAGAATGAATAACTTTCTGTGACAATTAAAAATTAAAAACCAAAATTACAGCTCATTTATTTCAGAATACACTTCAGAATATATTTCCATACAAAAGTTAAAGAAAGGAGTGCAGCAGGCAAAAATGCTTAAAAAATTAATGACCTATCATTAATTTTACTCTGTAATTCTTTATAGAAAAGAGCTAAGGAATGCTGTAACCTACATTTTTTCGGCATCTATATTACTACTTAATGAAGCAAAGGAATGGTCACTGTGGTTTGGTCCTTGCGAATGGTTTATGACACAACTTGCCAAATCGTTTTCCAGGTGAGCCTCAGACATTGCTCAATGAATTAAACTGAAGTTTTTAGATGTAACAGTTTTTGCTTTTCGAATAAATGTTTGGCATTTAAAAAAAGGAACGTAATTTCAGGGTTGAAGAATATGGGACACATGTAGTTTTAGTAACAGTTTGGCCCAGCTAACCGACCACTGATTACAAGATTGTTTAACGGACTAGATGCGCGATAGTGCATTTTAGCTGAATTTTCGTAGTAAATTACCACCAAACGCCATAAGCGATTTTTTTCGGAAATATTGGTGTTATTGATAACGTGCCTTTTGGTATGACCATTTGATGCACTTCCAGAAAACGACAGATTTTCTAGGGAAAAATATATATTCCAACAGGACTGGGCCAACAGCCATCAGACAAAGCATAAAGCACACTCTTGTTATACACAGACAATAGATATCTAAATACACAGGATAAAGGCACTAAAGGCATTTCTTTATGACATTTAACTTGACCATAAAGTTCATTATTTAGAAATATAAGTAATTAAGATTTCCTTTTTTTTATATAAAGATGTGCAATACTCCGTTTCTCCTAACTATTTGAGTTGGCAACAATTTATCGTTAAAATATGAACACTTACGTTTCAAACGATCGTCCTCCCATCCAGTAACGATTACCTTTCTTTTCAATGCGAAAGCGTTGAATTGTATTATGAATGTGGAAAAACAAGGAATAGTCACCAGGAGAATTGTCACTGGGTCGCACGAGGAAACTCCCTGGACCAGCTGTGGTAATACATATGCTACATTAGATTTGCAATGGCGTTGAAATGAATTGATACCTCTGAAAACTGAATATCAATTCAAAAACAAAGTTGCAATTAACTCAAAAATAATTTAAAGCGTAACCAAAATAATCCAAAGCCTATGCTCTAACACATTTAAACGTTATGTTATTGTTGGTCGACTGCATCTACTAAGTAAATTGTTTTAAACTCATCAATACATAAAGAGTATATGCCTACATAAATTTCATTAAACTACTTTCTGGCAGGGTGTAATGTTTTTTGAGCACAAGTACATGCCTGGCATGTGAATTTTTTGTATATTCCAAATCAATGCTAAATAGGATGATAAATTACCTTTAACCAGCCTCTCAACTGCCTCAGCTTTATCAAGCCCACTATGAAACCAAGGATAGATTTCATTTGGATCAATATTTTCATCCTAATAAGAATTAAAAATGGAAATTAATTAGTCTGAAATCGTCTAAAGTGGACAAGTTCAATCATTTCCACCACTCTTTTGAAGTAGGCAATTGTGCTTATCATTGTAGACGTTTCACAGAAGGAGTGAAATGTGGCAATGACACCTTGAACTTCACATTACAATGATTTGATTTTATTCAACACTTGTGAGACATGCTAGGGCGGGATGTGAGAACTGCAGACTCTCCAACACGGAGAATGCGTGATCTGGCAAAATTAATGCAGCGGCAAGGGGCACCCCGACTAAAGCGTGCGGGTCAAAAGTGCGTTACGACAATGGCACGCAGGGCAAAAGCGTGCAAAAATAAACGTAGATTAGGATACTACGGAAAGCAACGTGTATTATTGACCAACCTAACTTAACCTAACCCAAGGGTCATTGCTTGCAATGGCATACGATAAGGTCACGTCTACGCTGCGCTTGTGTCGGCATGCTTTTGTCGAATCACGCGTGTATGGTGCCAACCTTAACGGATACTCTGGGTACAACAACTAAGATATAAGAAAATTTAAAATAAGATATCTTAGTTGTTGTACCCAGAGTATCCGTTAAGGTTGGCACCATACACGCGTGATTTAAAATAAGATAAGCATAATTAAAATGTAAATAAAAATGTCAAGTTATTTGTAATTTTTCTGTAAGGACCATTGCTTTATTTTTTTGAAATTATTTTTCAATAATTAATAAATAATTAATTTTTTTTTTATGTTTTGGGGGAACACTCATGAAAAGACGCTCTGGAAGGCGCTGGATGAGTTTAGATGCACTGCAATTCTATTGTTAATGATCCACCTCATCTCAAAAAAATATAAAAATTGAGGAAACTGAGTGGTCCTAGATCGATAGTTTCTTACATGATTTATTTAATTTTATATCTTAATATATCATAGCTTGAAAGATTTGCTCACCAGAAAATCAAAAAGCCTCCAAAAGAGAAGAGAAACCAAAAACCGTTATGCCCTATTTACTCAGGGTAGGCTCCACGCCATCTATATTTCGATTAGCAGCATAAATGAAGCTTAAGGAAATCATCCAGTTTTATTTGTACAGCCATTATTTTATAGATAAATGGCAGTAAGAATTCGGTTGGGTCAATGTAAAATCTGGAGTTCTGCAAGGCAGTGTTTTAGGCTCCTTACTGTTCCTGCTGTTTGTCAATGATCTGCCTTATCTTCTTTTGTATAATTCTAAAATTTTTGCTGACGATTCTGCACTGTACGATGAGGTAAGCGTTGTGGATCCATTAAGATTGCAAGAGGATCTTGACATCTTATCAGAATAGTGCAGAACATGGCAGCTTAAGCTACTACAAGCTAGGTGTTCCCTTAAGTCTTTTCATTCATTAAATACTTGGGAATCACGATCACGGACGATATGCGCTGGGACACACACATCAGTAAAATTACTGGTGTGGCAAACCAACGCCATAGATTTGTACAAAGAATTTTTCTAAATTGACATCCAAAAGTTAAAGAAACTAAATATTTATCATAAGTCCGACCTCTGGTTGAGTTCTGCTGCCCAATTTGGAATCCTTATAGAGATGGTCGGAAGCAGGAGCTAGAAATAGTGCAGCCAATGGGAGCCCCTGCAGTCAAGACGGGAGGCTCAAAGCATGGTGTTCTTTTTTTGGTGGTAGGAATCATTAAACGTAACCACCGAGGTGGTAGAAACTGTCATTCCAATCCACATATGGAGCTCCGTGCACATTCGGATCCATACTTTTGGTCATTTTTCTTGCATGCTATTGGACGTTGGAATGCTCTTCCAAGCCTTTAGCTGAATGAAACTCGATTTTACAATGATATTGGTGTACACCCCATTGAGGTGGCAATCACCGAATAATATTGGGTTGATGGATTACATCACCCTACCACATGGCATATCACTTGCTGCTAGTAGGGTATTGATTAAATTTAACTGAATGAATGACCATGCAGGAGGCTATGTTAAATATGGCAATAATTTCCAGTCTGGAAATGTGATTCTGTAAGCTTTAAAACCTTAAAAAACCTAAAAGGATGCCCACCATGCAGAAAAACCAATGCATTAAATACTTATTATAACTGCTCTTTTTCCTGTGTGAAATTGGTGATCCACTAGGCTCTTCAGTCATTTTTAAATTTAAAAAAATTCTGCTTATTTATAAAAAAATGTAGTCAGTGTGAAAAAAACATTATGCAACCTCCGAGTCTCATCTTTGGCAATTGCATTCAGAGAAAAAATGCTATAAATTATTAGGGAGCTTTCAGCGAAAGAAATCTCATCATACTTATAAAGAATTCTCTTTCATTTTCTGCGATTTCTAAGGCCACCTGGAGACAACTCCTAGGCTACAGTTTAGTTGATCCAAAAACTACTTTACACTATAGGCCTGGGCATATTTGCGATTTGGAGGTTAGTGCTTTCCAGTAGGTTAGTGCAAAATTCTGCCATAGTTTGGTTTATATCGTTTTTGATAACATGTATTTGAAAATATTAAACTATATTTTTTTTAAGTTGCTTACAAAGTGTTTCGTTTTTCCCTTCTGTCCCTGTTGTCTGTAGCTATTCTGGCATAATCAGGAGTTAAAAAATTGGGGTTCAACAAAAATATCCCTTACCAAAGCTGACAAGTCAAGTCTGGAGCCTAAACTTTGTTACAATGGTTATGCAAAATTTTGGTGGCTCACCACATACAACTTACAAGTTGCAGACAGCATGAGATCTGGGCAGCCCGATGAAAAGTGCAGTTTTCATTCACTATTGGCACTCAGATAGCGCATCAGGTGCTTGACACTGTTCCAGTCCACAGCTGTGGGTTCCGCCCCTCGCCGACAGAGGTAGCCAAATGCAACGGCAATGTAAAGCAGTGATCCGAATGCTTTCTGGTAGAGGTTGTTGTCAGGAACCTTTGGGCTTGATCCAGCTGGTAACGGGAGAAAACGCGTCTCCATTGGTATCAGTCAGCTGATGCTCCTCTAGATCTGTTGACTGGCAGTTGACTTGAAAGATGGAGTCATCTTTATCCCGCTCCAGCTGCATTCCAAGGTAGTGAGAGAACTCACCCAGTTTCTTCATGCTGAAGTGTTTGTCCAGCTGTTCACCGATCCTCCGTGTTTTCTCTGCAGTGGCTTCAATGATGGTAGCAGTGACCAACAGTGCCGCCCTGTACGTGTGGATGTTTCCTTGCTGTGTCCTGTTTGGCCCAAAACCACCATTTGTCCTAAATCATGCACTTCCCTGGACGCAGATCCACAAGCAGTAGTCACACACCGTAGTCAAGAAGCAGTGCCATCTCCTCCTTATTGGCAGTTTCCAATAGCTGGCGCTCCCACGCCGAACACCCGCAGATGGCTAACGTCGGGTTTCTTCCCCATAATGGCTTCATAAGGCGTCATCTCCGTGGCTTTCATCAGGTGCTGGAGGTAGGCCACTGTCAAGACTGTTTGACCCCAGTACCAGTAGGTTAGGTTAGCAACCAGACTCATACAGTAGGCCATTTCTATCAGCAAGCTGTTTTTGCGCTCTGCAACACCATTTTGTTACAGAGTGTAAAGAATGATTTACTGACGTTCAATTCCCTTCGCCTTGAAGCAGCCAGCGACTTTCAGGCCAACAAATTAGTGACCGTTGTCAGTCCGAAACACGACTGGTTTCTGGCCGAAACAAGTAGTGACGCCGACAATGAACTCATTGACGTGCTCTTGGCTTGAACACAGCAAAGCCAGACATTTCATTAAGCGTGGTTTGACCATAGATAAGGCAACATCAACTCTGTGAATTTTGGCAATGCAAACAGTATGGCTAAGAAAAACTAAGTTATCGCAAATATGCTTGGTCTTGAACAGAGGTGCATCCAGGACCTACTTTTGGGGAGAGCACCAAATTCATTTTTCTCATTTCTTATGGATGTCATACGCAAAAATATGAACAATTTAGTTAAATGAGTTTAATCCAAAAAAATTCTAAGACATTTCCCCGATCAAATGGAATGCCGTAGGCAAATATTTAGCGAATTTGGGTTTCAAATCCAGGTATTCAGCCTTAACAGTTTATAAATATTTGCCATTTTCAAAAGAAATGCCATAGGAAATTTTTTTGAAGAACTGGATTAGAAATAATAGTAAAATAAGGCCATTTAAGCAAGAAAATGTTATTGATAAATGATTTGTCTTGCTTAATGGACTGCTTTTTGGCCGTCTGGTGCAGCCACGTACCCCGGTGCCCCTCTTTAGGTGCGCCACTGGTCTTGAAGATTGATGAGGGAAAAGAGTGGATTTTGACTTTGAGGGCATTCTTATTGGTATTGGCAACGTTTTTTTTCAATAGTTCTCACTACTTATCCAGCAAATATTTCAAGGACATCATTTGTCAGTGTTTAAGAAGTGTGATGATTTACAGTGATGTTGTGAGAGTAGGCCCGACAGGGTCTGCTCGCACGTTCGGGGGAATCGGGTGCCGCCAGAGTCTCCCTGAGCTTCGGTCGATCGGGTGGGTGTCCACCAGGTGGAGTGGCCCTGTCCCGAGTTGGCCGTTTGGTTTCGTGGCCCAATTGGTAGCCCAGTCGGGTTCCGAGTCAGACTGAAAATCACTTGGATTCGGAAACGGGATTTGCTTGTGGAGGTGGCGGCTACTCACAATGTGATGTATCGACTCCAAAGTTAATTCAACACGCATTGCAATTAGTATTGATGTACATGCATATTGAGCATTTTCTTACATATTCTGCTGCTCCTCACGTATACATTTACTTGTTGAGGATTGACAAGCTACCAAAACCTTCTTCATTAATAGACACATGGTGATTGCATCCAGCTGATCAAGGCATCCTGCTGACTGTCAAATTCATGCAAATAGAGCCTCTATTGGGATACTAGAAAATTGACAGGTCAGAACAAATGCAAAATTATACATTTTAAGTTATGCACAGGCACACATTACCATTGAATGGCAAGTTAAAGTAATTCCTCATACGTTTCTGCAGATTCAATTGAAACGCATTAATCATGGGCTGTTCATAAAATACGTATCCACTTGGAGGGGGAAGGGGTAGGTGCGATTCGACAGTCGGCGCCAGAGTGAGGGGGTAAAAGGGAGAATCAGAGTGCATTTGACATCACCCGGTATCGTTGTTTTAGACAAGGCGAGTAATTTCTTCCACTACTTCCACGCGCTTTAACTGGTGTCCAACAGCAAGGAACAAACTCCACTGTCTAAAAACAGTATTCAAGCAAATACAGTTTCAGGACAGCCAGCGGATCTACGAATAGACTTCTTTACTCAGAAAGAACTGTCCTGAGAATTTCCAACGGTCAATCACTTGTGGAAGTGATCTGATAGGACGCCGCCTTGAAGACTTTAGCTGCTAAGAACTCTCAAGTGTCAGCATTGATTTCCGATATGTTCTAGATCACAAGCCAGATGTCCGCCACCAGTGCTTCCTCAACTTTACCTTTTCTTGCGTGGCGAAATGGCTGCCAATGATAGCACTACTCTTAATGCTTGTACTGTCTTACCTGAGAGTGCATACACGCTCTCAGAGGAAGCCAGTTTGCAGCTCGAAGCCAACCCAGTACTAGGCAATGTCTTCAGAAACATGAAGTGCAGTTGCCAGGAATGGCAACAAAAGGTGCCACTGCTAGAAGTGGAGCTGAGGAAGGCTGAAGACAGTTCACCACTACCAGCACCAACAATGTCCATATGGTAAGATATGCAAAAACTCGTAAAAGGCTCAAGAAAATGCCCAACATTACAATATAGCTGTGGAGCTGCCACAAATGCGGGGCATGCTTGGAATGCAGCCCCTGGCGGCGACACATGGTTACGTGGAAGGGCGTGTGCCAACCTTTCGGCAGACCGGGTCGAGCCTTTACCCTGCGAGGAAGGAACGCCTGCTCCCCAGAACCTAAGTGTTTTTTTCGGACTTGTGCATTATTTTGTCGTGCAGGGCGTAGCCCTAGCGTTTGTTGTTTAGAGAGTACCGCGGAGTAAGTTGTTGACCGCTAGCCTTTTCCCAAGGCCCCCGTTATCGTGTTCGTTGACGCAGTTAGTGCAACCGTGAAATAAACGCTTTTTGCATCCACCCCTCGGGCCTGGACTGAACTTTTTCTCTCTCCTTCGCACCTCCGCGTAATAGAGCCTTGGATATACAGTGGCGCCATAAAGCATTTGGACAACTTGAAAATGGTGAATAAATACAAAACTAAAATATGTAAAAATATGAAAATATGCAATAAATGAAGCTCATCGATATCGGAAACTATTCTTACACGTGTATGCTTCAAGCTAATACAAATGTTATTTATGCAACAAAAAGGAAAAATGACATGGTCAGAAAGTATTTGGACAGATTTTGCATAACTGTTAATCAGTATGCACAACCTTCAAA
>JAQIXS010005597.1:0-12315 GCA_034700785.1 Rossiulus vilnensis
CCACTTGCTGAGCATGGCCTAGTTGCCCAAACTGAACGGACGCCCACCCTGTCTGGCCAACTATTGGCGTCTGCGTCCAATGAAGCGCGACTTTCTGAACTTCTCGAGTTTTGGTTTGATTTCCGGGAAAATTACCAAAGTTCTGAGGGCGTTCTGAGGGGGATGAGCATATTAGCATAAATGATTTATGCTAATTGATTTGTAAGAGTAAGACTGTCCATCGTGGTTTCCACCGTTGTAAATGCAAATGTACAGACGTCTTGAAGCGGGGCGTCTGCAGGTCGTTGATTTCTGAATTGACTTTTGGGTTATTGTTTTTTCCTTTTTTCTGATATGTGTATTTGTTAAGTCATTGGGCGGTTTGACTGATGTGAAAAGTATTCAACCGTAGACTTCAATTTTCCCTTTAAAGCTGGAAGTTCTCTAATGAGCATTTTATTTATTTATTAGTAAACATATTTTTTCACTTCCTTCACAATACTTTTGGACATTTTTGGTTTAGTAGAGTTACGTGTATTTTAAGGGTACAAAAGCCTCAAGGTTTTCGGCATGAAGTAGCTTCATAGTCGTACAGTAAGCGTGGTTTAGCTGATGGCTAAGTGCCCTACACCACCTGTTATGTCTCTTCGGAAATTGTATTTGAAATTTGCAACATTTTCCTTATTCCAGGGCATTCTGTCCAAGAAGGGCCACTTTTTCTCCACGTGGAAGGCCTGCTGGTTTGTCCTGAGGCCGCCGTCCCTCACCTACTACGCTGACCGAAGTGAAAGGGAGCGAAGAGGGGAAATTCCCATCCACGCCAAGTGCACCGTAGAGGTGAGGCACCTGAGAAAATGCATTTCTCGAAAATTCAGTTATACGATTGGCGTTTTTTAAAGTTTGTAAACCGTTCCTTCTTGAAATTCTTAGTCCATGACGGAGACTCCCAATTCCAGAGGAAACAAGTTTTCCCTAAACTGTGGTGATAAATGCTTCGAATTTGCTGCTTCCGATCACAAGACAAAGTTGCAGTGGATGACAGGTAAGGACGAACAACCGTTTTTTTATATATTATTTCTCTTTTATCGGTCACTTCAAAGTCCCGGTTTACTTTTTATGTGGGGGAAGAAAGAGGCAAAAAAATAACTGGAGAAACCCAGTCACGTTTAACGTTCAGTTAGTTCAGCGTTGCATTGTTCATCATATGTTCGGAAACGGCAGAGATTTTGCTTTGAATGAAATGCATTAAATGCTCTGTCATTCTTTCTTAAAACTACTTTATTCGGAAGAAGGAAACAAAAAAAAACTATCTCAAGTAGGAAAATGGGAAATAAATTTAAGCAAAAATGATTTTAAATAAATAGTTTGAAATGAATTATTTTTTGAAGTGAGCGTTGCAGTAAATCGAAAGTTAAGAAACAAGTACTTATCTTGTTTGTATCTCGAAGAAAAATGATTTTTGTGAAAGTCTGATTTTAAGAGATGAAATGAAAATGTAATTCCAACCAAGAGGATGCTCACCATGCGAAAAAATGCAACATTTTTTTGCTTCTAGTGTTTTCAAAATTTCGATCTCCATGAAGTACTATGGCATTTCGAACGCGGATAATGGCGCTTGCACGGCCAGTGTGACCGAGTGCCAATTGCTCGCCAAGGCTGCAGTTTGCCAGCCGTTTATCACGCTTTTTAACATTCGTTTCACGCAATTTTCTTGTCTGAATTCGAGGGCGGCTCCGCCGATTTATGGCGTGAATTTTTGACGCACGGTTTTTTTCTAACTCCTAATTACTAATTCGCAAAGGATGCGGTTTAAGACGCCGATTATCGAATTAATTCGGCAGCACTGCCATGTCACGTGCCCGGATGCAGGGCACGTGATATGGCGTTCGAATTTGGATGCACCTGCCCTCGGGGATTAAACACAAATTGGTAATTTATCTGGCGAAATTAGACGTTTGCACGCTGACAAGGACCGAAACCAGGTACATTCCCACCGAAAGTGATTCGAAAAATATTATGCGAAAAAAGGAAATTAAAAAAAAAATTCGAAAATCATTTCTTCAGTGGAAGGAATGGAAATGTGTTAATGTTATTGTGTAAACAAAATTGGAATTCAAAAAAATAATAAAAAAATGGAAATAAGGAGAAAACTATGGCAATGTAATTTTTTTGCGTAGCCAACATTGGAAATTATTAACCTTTTTCAAAAAACATTTTTTTTAAAATAAAAAAAAAGGAAAGTGAAAATTCGAAAAAGAATGTGTTGAAATGGAAATGTGTTAATTTTATTGCATGAGCGCACTTGGGAATGTTGTACTTTGTAAAAAAAAAATGATTTTAAAAACAAATTCTTAACCCAATTCGAAAATCATTGCTTTAACAGAAAAATGGAAATTTAATTCTACTGCATGTAACCAAATTTGGAAATGTTTTACCTTCAAAAAAAAATAATTTCAAGAAAAAGTTTAAAGAATGGATAATTACAAAAGGAAAATAAACATTCAATGATTATTTCATTACTGGCAAAAATGGAAGTTTATTTTAAAATATAACCACAATTGGAAATGTGTTACCCTTTTTTTAAGTAATCTAATCAAATTGGGGGAAAAGAAGAAAAGAAAAAATCGAACAGAAAACGGGGGGACATAAAAATTTGGTAATTTTATTGCAAAACCAAAATTGGAAATGCTTTCCCTTTTTTCAACAAATAGTTTATTGCTGAACTGGTTTAGCTTTTTTTTTTATTTCTTTTTTTTAGAGAACTCCATTCCATATGCTGTACATGTGATTATTTATCTGAAGCTTACACTTTCACTTGTCTAGCTAGAGCACTTAAGTTGCACCCTTGTTTTAAGTGCCTTGTGTCTTGTAAGCTCCCCTTATCATCACCGCTAAGAACTGGTTAATTAGCAGTCGGTCACGTGGCCTCGTGGCACACTCCTAAATAGGTCAAGTTGACCAAAGCTGGTTTTTGTGGCTAATTGGGTTGACGGCTTTGGCAATGATAGATACACAGTAAGAGGTTGTTAAGAGCATTTGGAATTGGTGAACTATGAAATGAGCACTGATTGTTTTTGCTGGCTGATTGACAGACACCTCTCCTGGCTCCAAATCTTGTGTAAAGTGATTGTTGCTACTGTCTCTGGGTGTACAAGGTTTTATCTCAATGGATTTATCGCCATTTTTCAAGGATTTTTTTTGCAAAAATACTTTTGTACATAAACTATTCTTCTCGTTAGGTTCTGACATCAGTCTTTAGATTGTTTGACCAAGTTTGGTAATGCCATGAGCAGTGTTCTGCGGGTTAAAAAATGTGGATGCTTGCAGCAAACTAACAAGGACACTGGTGTTAGTAATCGCATTTCAGAACATGTGATTGGTCAGAAAAGATGTTTCTCGTAAATAAGACCACTCCCTGACGAATACTGTCATTAAAAAAAGCACAGGCATCAGGGTGGCAGCAGGTCACTAAAAGCCATTTATTTGTTGTGGCCTTTAAGCATTGTAGAAAAATTGCAAAAGTTATTATGATGCAATTTAATGCTTCTTATAAATTGAATGAATTCTTTGACAAGTCATCTGCGTTATCGAAACAAGCAAAACGCTATTTTAGAAAATTCTTTATTACGAAAAAAATTCTATTATTCACTTATTTCATAAAATGCATTTTTTAAAATTCCATTAATGCGATTGTCATATATATATTTTGTAGAAAAACAAAAACAAATTTATCCTAAGCATTTAGAACCTGTAGAACATTCTTGTTTTACATAATTCCATCAAAATATAACAACAACAAACATTTTAGAAAACGTATTTATAAATTTGGGCATCATTGATGTAATTTCATAGACTTGATTATGAGAAGAAAAATATCCGTGATTTGTAGTTTAAAATTATGTGATTTTTTATTAATCTTTTTGTTTGTGCAGTTTATTTTTCTTGCTTATGTTTTTCGTGTTCGGTTGTCGTTTTCTGACTAGAGGTTTCAGGCAATTTTCCAAAACAATCGTTTTTCCACAAAAAACCTCGCCTTTCATGCCACTTGTAAGAATTTTGTTCATAAAATTAGCAACGCCAATCAAAGTATCAAGCTAATCGAAAGCAATTGGTACCGGAGCTGATTGCTTAAAGGGAACAAGGAAAATGGCTTGATTGGCATGTGATTGGCAAAGAAAGGCTTGAATGAATCTTCAAATTTGTTGCTTTTCTGCATCATGGGCTTCCAACTGCTGGAATCGCCTTGAATGTTAATTATCTGAGGAATTGCGAAGTGTTTGATATTACATGGCTATCTACCCGATGCCTCATCTGGAAAATTACTTGATTTGAGGGTCACTTCTGGTCAAGTGGAGAAAGCCTCGCATGACCATTCACAAGTGCAAGGGCTACAGCTTCCTCTTCATTATAATTATTTTGTTCTGAATAACTTTGTCCTGAATGCATGAAAGTTAAAGGTTCTAAAGCAGCTTGTGTGTTTTTAGCCCTCAAGATGGCCATCGAGCACAACGGTCAGCGGGAATCGTACCAGAAGCGTTTGGCGTCCAGGAGGCATGCCGAGAGGGAATCTGCCAGGGTGGCCAAGAAGGAAGAGGAGTCCAGCTTGATTTTCCAGCAGACATTGCTAGAGCAACAGCGCTCGGAACTGGAAGCCGAAAAACTGGTTGGTAATAGCCATGGCCATCAACAGGGTTCTCACAGAACCTGGGAAACCTGGATAAATGGGAAAATCGGGAGATTTCCTAACTTCCAGTCATAATTTCAATCCATTAAGTATTTCACTGCACAAAGCTTTCTGTTAGAATCGGAAAATAGTAATTTTAACCTGAGAAAGTCATGGGTTTTTAGTTGACGAATGCTGTGGGAACCCTGATCAAATGCCAGAAGTCCACTGAATTAATGTTTTTGTTCCGCAGGCAAGAGCGGCTGCTGAAGCAGAGGCTCAGCTGCAGTCCTCGCTGAGGGAGCAGGAGGCTCAGCGGCTCAAGGAAGTGGAGACGGCCAAGATGGAACTTGAGCAGCTGCTTGCCGAAGAGCGGCAGGCCAAGCGGGACGAGGAGATCGTGAGGAATCTGCAGGCGAGGTGAGGCTTCTTCTTAAGCTGACGTGTTTTTCACCTTTGGTTCAATGAAAAGTTGTGGATGAAATATGCCTGCGGCATGTTTCACATTGTCCGTGAAGTACCGCTGGTTTCTGGCAAGGGTTTCTTGGGGGCTTTCTCGCTAATGCCTCCCTTGCCGTGGTTCCAGGCTGCTCCGCGAGGAGTGGGACAAGCGGGAGGAACTGGAGAGGCTCCAGGCGGAGCAGGTTGGCCTCCTGGCCGAGGAGAGGAACAAGCGGGAGGGTCTGGAGCAGGACCGGCAGCAGAAGGAGAGCCAGCTGGAGGAGGCCAGGAAGAAGCTCTCCGAATTGGAAACCGAAAAGGGCCGCTTGGACCGCCAGCTCAAGGTGAGAAGCACGTCTCGGAGTCGCTGTTTTGGGGGACTCATGACGGCGCGTTGAAATGCTTCGGGTCCAGAAAAAAAAAGTTGTTTGCTTTTTATTTTCTGTGAATGTCGTCCAATTTGGGTGTTTTGTAAGGCGAAAGAATCTTGGGATGGAGCCAGTACCCTGCCAAAGGGACGGTATCAAGTGGCTGGCCATCCCAAGATCCAAAATGCCCGGTTAAATCATAGCAGCATTATTTCGTAAAAAATGTCCCATGTATGTGCGCACACTGGTCGCACCATGAAAGTGCATTCGATGCGATGTGCCGTTACTAATATCGACTTTGAATGTTCATGTTGCTTACGCTAGCCGGGATGGAGCGAGGCCGTCTGTGGAGGTATGTAGCCCTTGTCTGTTACTCTTGTGCTTCGGTGGGGGCCTGAACTTCCTGTGTACTGCTTGTAGCCCGTAGGTGGCTGTTCGTTCTCGTGGCTTTGTCTTCCATCCGCACCTCCCCTCTGGCATTTTCGTGCTGCTTTTGACAATTTTTTAACACGGCAAATAGTTTTCTCGAAATGTCAGCTTACCGCAACATTGGCAAGGACCTAGCTGCTCTGAAAGTCCTTCGCCTCCTCTAGCCTGTGCCCGATATTTGCAACCTTCACTTAACCGATTCTTGCGCAGATCCCGCGAATCCCGCCCCCTTCTTCGTAGATTCTTCCTAGTTGCTTTCACTGGCGCCTTTTTGCCTTGCAGGATGCGACGCGGCAGTGTGCGGCGGCCGAAGGCGGCAAGCGGGAGCTGGAGCGCCGGCTTAAGGTGAGGTTTTGGTTGGTACCGTCTAGGTTTCTGGAAGCGCTTGGTGCGCAGATCACGCCTTTAAGAGTATTCAAGATTACGAGGACTGGTCTGTACCGTTGACATGATGCATCCGCTGGGTTATGAAGATATCGACCTCAAACTTCGATTGATGGGTGGGGAGTTTGGCTCACCAGGTTTAGGGGTTCAAAAGTTGGTCTGTGCTGAATAAATTTTTTTTTCGAAACTTTGGTGACCAAATTTTGGCTAGGATGTTGGCATGCAAAAGTCTTCTGCTGCAGAAGTGTCAGGCTTAGCATTTCTCATCTGGGATTTCCTCCATGGTCAGGAAGCGCAAGACAAAATGACGGTGGCCGAGCGGGCGAAGGAGGTCCTGGAATCCAAGCTGAGGGTCAGGGAGAAGTCGTTCATCCCCATCCCGGTGATGAAGGCGGGGTGGAACCGAAGCACGCAAATCAGCTACGAGCATAATAACTCCCCCAAGACGACTGACCAGAACCGGAACAAGCGAGGAAGCGGCAGGAGGTCTTTTCCGAGCGACGAAGACGAGGTGAGACCGGTGTTGCAATGCCCTAGGCCTGCTTGGTGCCCTTACTAATCGCCCTAATTTTTTATTGATTTTTCTCCAGAGTTAAGCTGACGTTGGCTTAGCCAGCGGAGTTTTGCTAACCACGAGTTTGGGTTTACGCACAAAAACAACTTTTTAACGGACAACGCATTCTCGACCAATCGGCTTGCGGCGATATTATGTGACAGCACTCTTGTAAATACCGGAGAGTCGACAGTGCGGACTGGACACTATTCGGAGGTAGCGCTGAGGGGGACGAACTTCGAAGTATATTATTTCCATTTTTTATTTGAAATCTTTTAAATGTTTTAATTTGACGCTGCTTCGTCGCAACCTCGGTGCAGCTACGTTTCCTGTAATTTTTGAGATTTTCTATCAAATAAATCCTATCAGTAATAACCCGGGGTGTGAATGTGCCGATTAGTTGTTAGGTCTGGAAAGATGGTCCCAAAGCGTCATTGGAATTTGGAAAGTCGGTAAATTCTCAGTATTTGATTTTATGAGTTTAAGTAAATTAGTGGCAAGTTTAAGCAAATGCTAAATGTTTTTTATCATGGCTAACAAGCATTTAATTGTTGCAATAATCAAATCCAAAACGTTGATGAATTTGACATTGCTTAAGGGAAAAAGTATAGCTGGCAAGTAAACCGGAAACAGTCTGATTTTAGTGAAATATTTCGAAAGCTACATTTTATGGAAAGAATGTTTAAATTGTAAATACCTCGAGTTAAATTTAAATTAAATTTCATTATGCTTTGTCTGGCAATGTAATTAAGGAAATGATGGCAATTAACGTTGCTCATGTCAGCTGCTCACTGTAGCATATTTATGAAATATACATGATACTGAATTTTTAGTAGTAAACGTTTGGTTTTTTTACGAATTTCACCAAATCTTTTCAGCAATTTAAATTGGGTTCGACTGGATTTGGACCCCGTTTTGTAGCTCGTTCTCAGGGCGTTCACCCCTGAAGGATTCCGTAAATTCCTCAACTGGATACGTTCCAATTTTGCGGCTCCTGGAGCGAGTACGCCTAATGACATTCTTAATTTCTTATCTGCTGGTGGTCCGGGTTAATTTGCATAATTGGCCAACTATGCGCCGGTTTTTAAATGATTTGGACGTGCATTAGTGGGCATTAATTTGTGGGAGCATGTTCTGACATCTTGATGTTGTGTTTCGCACGCTTCAATTCTGGCAGTTTACAGATCAACTACATAATTACGCGTATCTACAATTCCTACTGATCGTGAGTATTGCTGGTTTATTCTCCTATTTCCCTGGAGGGTCTGGAAACAACCTGTTTTAGGCAGATCTCCACCCCGTTATGAATGACTGCAAAATAAAGGAAATGGTCCAGATAACTAGATTTTTTTCAGCAAAAATGCCATGAAACCCCTAACAATTTAACTGATATCCATCTCATTTACATGCAGTTCAGTGATTTAATTCATAGTAAAATCCAAAGCTTCATAAATTGCGTGTTATTTGCAGAAAGAAAAGTTGTTATTAATACTGTCATTTTTGCTCGTGATGATAAATCAACTTGATTTTAACCGCTTATTATAGTGGGAGAAAATGACGTTTTTGTATCTGGTAATGAATTTAGAAAATGATTTAAATGTGACATCCTAGGGGTTTCTTGTTTGTAAAATGTGATATGAAGTGGTTATTAACTCTGTAATAACCAAAGAAGGTCGTCCACGCAGCACTGTACTACCATAAATCATACAACGAAGCCTAATTATGAATTATTCGAAATTTATTGATGGCCTGGCTTGTAAACCCGAAAGGATGCCTACAGTGCTAACAAAATTACACTTTTGCTTTAAATACTAACTATAATTGCTACATTGATTTTCCCCAGTGTGGAATTGGTCGTCCGCTAGGGTTTGAGTTGTATGATTTGAAAATATCCTTTATATTTCTTTAAAAAAATTAAATAAACAGGGAAAACTGCATTATGCAACCTCCGATTGCATTTTTCAAGTTCACTTAATTTTGTTATAAATAAACTGGACATTTTCAGATTATAAAAAAACAACTCGGACCCTACGGGGTAAAATAAATTTAGCAATTCTAATAAGTATTTGAAGCAAAAACTTATTTTTTTATTTTTTACTTGATAAAAATTTATGACTTTACAACCGTAGAATGAATCATTAACTGTCACTGCTATTAATTTCTCATTCCCTTATTCATGTCCTTTGAGGATCACAATTTCGATTATAATCGTTGGCCTTTTAAGGCTTTTGCTAGCCTGCAACGGTCATTGTCCACATTTCAATGCCCTCTGGGAGGAGACATTTTTGAGGATGACCCAGAAACGCCCCCAATTTATATGTATAACCGCATGCTAATAAGTTTCCTCGCATGCGGTTAGTTTTGTGGTTAGTTACGTGGCTCGTTTTACAACGCAGATCTTATCAGCAAATTGAGGAAAATCGTAGTTAGTACGGTAATTGAATTAGTAATTTAATCGCCGAAATTAATGCTAATTCGCAGCACTGTTTATGTAGCGTTTAATTTCAATTAAAAATTGTAATAATTGCTTCTGGTTTGGTATTCGAAGAACTTGAAATGTCGGTCGTAAAATCAGACTGGATTTTTGGGCGTGGTTTGACCTGCCCTCCGCGGTCCTTGAAAGACACTGAATTGAAATTTAGGGCACTACAGACCTGGAAATACCATCAGGATCTGTTAGGTCTCACCAGTTGGATGCAGGATGAATTTATCAAATCATGTATATTTTTTCTTATAACACCCACTGCTATTGAAAACATGTTTTTTTTTTAAAAAAATCATGACTTGTGTTTTTAAACACCATTATTTTTGTAGGTTATTGAAAAATATTTGGTTTTAAAGTCCGATTATCCGTTAAAGAATGGAAAAAAGGGTAATTTCATGGTTTCCATAATTTCAGATTTGTTTGAACGAAATTCAAACGGTTGCTACATTTGATGGCAGGTAAGAATCTATTTCCTGGTTTTGCATGGTTTTGGAAGTCATGGGAAGTGAGGAATGGGTTTTCAAGCAGGTCAAGCACAAGTTAGTCCAAATGTTTTCTTAATATGACCTACTTTTTTTTGCATTTGTAGTCCTTTGTGAAGCGGTCTGTAAGTACCAAAAGTGGACCCTTCACTATTGTCTCTGTGTTGTTGAACCCTGCCGGATCTGGGCTAAAATTTCCTAGTTAAAATCTTCTTGTTTCAAAAAAATTGCTTAGGAGGTTAAGTAAAAAAATACATTCCTTTATTAGGCTCGCTGTTTGTCCACCCCAAGGGCCCCTCATTCATCCTTTCAACAGATTTTCGAAAGTTTGATTAGTGGCCCCATGCCCCGGGCTGGACCCCACCCAGTGCTCACCTGACCGGGTCAGTGCTGACCCCCCCGGGCCCCTCGCAGGCGGATTGCATAATTGCGACCTGAAAGGCAAATTGAAATTGTGACACTTGGATATCGCTTGGGTGGAACCGCTTCTTGGGCTAATTTAGAAGTTAATTAAAATGGAAACTGAAGGCCTGGTTACGCCTACCAACAAATTTCAAAATTTGTCAAAATTCACTTTTGATTTTCGGACACCCTGTACTAAAAGACTTATTGTCTATGTAGTTTTTATCTGTAAATGTATTTTTTCATTTTATTTATTTCTGTATTCAATTTGTGGTCTTACAGAATTAATTTTTCATTTACTTTTTTGCTATTTTTAGTGTATTTTTACGTTAGTTTTCCAAAAGGTGACTTTCTTTTGGTTAATATATTAATTTTTTTTTTCATATTTTTTTCTTCTTATATTCAGTTCGTAATCTTATAGATTAATCTTTTTAGCATTATTTTTGAATTTTTTGTTATCAGCTTTATATTATTTTGATGTTAATTTTTTTTTGCATATTTTTCTCTCGTAATTTATGCGTTTTCGGTTTTTAGTTACTCTACACCAGGTTACAAATCGTTTTTTATTCTTCATCACTGCGTTTTTATCTCTTCTAATTGGAGGGATAGTGAAATTTCACGTTTTTTCATCGAAAGTTCTGGGAGAATTAGAGCGTGTTTTTTGAGAAATGTTTGCCAGCTAGGGCCATAATTTAAGTTTTTGCTATAAATGTCACATGCAAAAACTTTTCCCAACCCAGAAATTATTTCTCTGTCAGGTTCATTTTTTAATTAAAACCCAAATGTGGTAGCGGAATTGCAGCTTAAACAACCATTAAACGCACCTGCGCTGAAAAAGCATATCAGAAATGATTTATTTCAGTTTAAATTTGTATGAAATTCAACAAATTCTTACAAACTTTCATAAAAAAGGAAATGTCATAGGCGATTCATGGAGGATGTTCAAATATTTAAGAACAAGTAATAGAGTAAGAACTGGGGGGATGAAAATTAAGGAGAAAATGTGAAATTTTTTCAAAAGAAATATAGATCAGAAATAGTGGATTTCAGTCTATATTTTTACGAAATTAAATAAATTCTTAGTCACTTATAAATTAAGGGAATGCTGTAGGCGATACATGTAGGATTTCGCATATTTAAGAACTAGTAATAGTCAGAACTGAAGGGATAAAAATTAAGGAAAAATTTGAAGTTTTTCAACAAAACATAGGCTACATCAGAAATAATGGAATCCATCCTACATTTTTATTAGATTAAATACATTTGTATGCATGTATTGGCATTGTTGGCGATCGCCAATTATGAATTCATTGAAAGTTTCTCAAGAAAAACTTGCATAATTACAAGCCAGAATTACTTGTCCAGATACTGGACCCTTCCTCAAATGTTTTTCTTTCTGAAAAATAATGATAAGGCAGTCATTTTGAGCAGTTTTGTGCATGTCGTTGTTGTTGTTGTTGTTCACCGAGTAGGCCTAATGGAGTGGCCGATAATCGATCGCATTTTCGACTTTTTATCGATTATTAGAGCGTGATTATGGCATGAAAACGTGCTGACACTTTCCACTTTTTCCAGGCGTTAACGTTGACCCATATCCATTATCTGAGATTTGAAAAAGAAATTGAAAAACCCGACCAGGAAAAATGTTGGGAATTTCTATTTTCCGTTGCTCGCGTTCCACCCAGGGGGCGCCACCGTCGGCCGGCATGGCGTTCCAAATGTCAATTCTGAAAAAGGCAGCACGAGGAGTGGATGCTCGGGACTCAGCGCTAGTTCGCGATTCTGGAACGGATTCTAGAACGCCATGGATCCTACGATCGGCCGCCTACTCTGCGGAATCGTCTGCGTGATCGCCGTCCGCGACCTGGGTGAGTCTTTGAACGATCTCTAGCATGACAACATCATGGCATCATGCTTTTTTAAACATTAGACACGGTGTAAGAATTGGGATTGCAACTTAGTAATTTTTGAAAAGGTTTGGATGGAAACATTTGGGTTTTATTGGAAAAGTCCTGCTCTTACGGAAAAAATTGAAAAGATTTTAGGGAGGTTTAATGAATGGTTTTATTGGAGTTCTGGTCTTGATATGGTCCTGATTCTTCCAAGACACAACTTGTATTAATTATTAG
>JAQIXS010005598.1:0-12315 GCA_034700785.1 Rossiulus vilnensis
TTAAAACGTCCATCTTTTAAAAATTAAACATTTAAAAGGGCTTAAACTATAAAATCATCTTAAATGAAGACGCCATTATAAATTTAAGACATGAAATATGTCTATTATTAAGACTGTCGATTTACAGTGTAGCCTGGCTACAGATCTTGCTAGCGACATCAAACGCTTCAGCGAATTTAACTACCATGGCCAATGATTGATTAACTGTTAAATGAAGTGGCACTTCAGACTAACAATGTCTCGAGCGCAGGACTTCATTTGCTTGCTTAAGATCCATTTGTTTGTAGACGAATAAACTTTGTTATTGTTGTTCTTCACTTTCATTCTTTTCTGCTCGATACCCCATACTACCAACAAAGTGTCACGTGGTAGGGAAAATACATGCACCCAATTTATTATATGGGTACCACTTCTTGTGGGTGGTCACCAACATCACTGCTAAATTGAATTTCTAATAGCTTAAGGCCATACTTTGGAATTGCATTCCAACATTAAATGGAACGGAAAAATCCTAATTGGTTATGAGTTTGGAGATCCAAACTGGATTCAAAGGAAAAGTTCAAACAGCTCAGTGGATACGATTCCAGATTCCATCCACTAATTTGAAATTTTCCAACAAAGTCAATTTATCCTTAGCATCATTACTTCTAACTTCGTGTCATGATCTCTGTGAATCCTATTGTACATGCACGATGGACATAGTACAGGGTTCAACTGTTTTCAACAGTTCTATGCTCAATATCTTTTTGTGCAGCCAAATTTAAAAAGTGCATTTATAGACACAATGTTGCGCGAATCTCTTTATTGCACACATTCCGTAATTATTGCTATATAGTCAACTGTCTAAAAGAATTATTTATAGTCAAAAACATGTCATTTTCTCTTATTATTGGTCGATGGGTAGAGTACAGGTCAGGGGGAAATGAAATTTATAGCCTGAAAGATCTGGGAAAGTCAAGGGACTTTGACTAAAGCTGTAAAGTTGTAGACCCATCATGTAGAATGCAACGCACTATTTATTAAAATGCGATCTGCACCTGCAGCAAATTTTAAAGGAAACTTTTATTTTTGTTTTGTCATAGATGCGACCTCAAATGTTGAAAATTTGAAGATCTGGCACTGACGTGATTTCACCTCGCAGTTTCAGTGAGGGGAAAACGTATCTGCCCATGACACTCGTAAATCACGATGCGACCGGGTCACGGGGTGCGAACCCGGGCTCGATCCAAACGCGCCAACCGGAAGAGCTCTAGTTTTCAATAACTCCTCTCGCTCGCATCACCTTTCGCATATTTTTCCGGCATTTACCGACGTCGTGATTTACGCCGTTTCCTCAGGGGCGTGTCGGCGCCCAATATGCTTCGGTCCTCTGTTTATTACTGTTGTTTTATGACACTTTCTTCGGAGATTGCATTTCTGCATGATGGGAAAAAAATCCAACGCGCGCCTGCAATAAAACGGAAGTGCGCGATAGGCCCATCCGAAATTCTACTTGCGTTGCGTCGACATCGAACGCATTTTTATCGTTCGTTGTTTGCCAATGTTCGACGCGAAAACAAAAGATTTCCTCGAGCTGCGAAGACGGCTTTCCAGCTCGGAAGATGGCTGATGGCTCCTCTCAGGCGTGCTTTTCCACTCCCTGAGATGTTGCCAAATTGAAGGCAATGCACCCTTTCTTCTGCTGCTTTATTAGCATTGTCTTTCGTACGACGACCCATTCTTGATAGCTGCGTATTTACGATTCTTAATTTTACACGTCTGTATAGCTTTGGCACACATGTTATTGTACGCTTCTATTGCGTCTTGAAGACGATCTCCTATCTGGAGCATGGCAAGGAAGCCTCACGGAGTCATATGATGTGTATAATGTCTACATGTTGTAACGAAGGAGTCTGATTAGCGACCAATTAGCGGACCTTCATTACACGATCATTACTATGACTTTACCAGTTATCATCACTTCATCTGTACTTATCAGCTGTACACGAACATGTTAAATTCCCATCATTACTGACAAACATTTCATTTCGTTTGATCTTACACGATCATGAGTACTGTCATTCCGGTATTGTCATGACTAATGATTATCTAAGGTTCTCTTTTACTTTCGACCTGATAAGAAGCATCATGTACTGCATACAGTCCCAAGCAAACTTGTTAAAATTTGGTCCAGTTTCTCGAATCAAGGATGTAGGTAACATTTTCAAAAGACCATATTGATGTGAAATACTGCATGGAGTTGACAGTTTTGACCGAACATCTTTGAAAGGTCCCGAGCTAAAAATGTGCTCACCATGAGAAAATATTATATAGCTTATACTATACTGGGCCACCAATTCTACTATTGTGTAAAATAAATGTATCAATTATGATAAATATTTGAAGCATGGTTGCCAGAATTTTGGGTCGTTCTTAAGACAAATCGCAACATGAAAGTAATTCGAGGTAGTACAACTAATTCAGATATGTAATTTGTAGCAAGAAAAAACACAACTGTTGGCATAATGTGCCTTTTATGTGGCTTAATTTTCAAGATAATTTATTTTATCCTTTGCTTGGTGCACTCTAGGAGCCTACGCGAGGATAAAACTCTTGCATCGTCATGGGCCTCATAGTCCACGAGTCAATGCAGTTACAGTCCATGGATCTCCTCTTAGTTTGGTAACCACACAGGAAATCAATCACGAGCATTTGCTTCCCGCAGCTCAGGCCTCTAAACCAGCCTGCACGGGGAGCACTTAGAATCGTCCATTAACTGATTTGCCCCTTAGGTTCACTGATCCTACAATTTATGGATTCGTGTACTGTGACATATTGGATCCGGTGTCCAGCGCACCAAGCACGGCCTACAACATGCATGCCACGAGATGCTGGGGCCTGGGCAGTTGACCAACATTAATCTTGGCATTCCCTTGCATCAGTTTTGGCAATTTTATTCAAGCGTTATGGTTTCAATCAGTCAAGGTGACATTGAAATATATAATAGACGCCTGTTTCCTAGACCAATTTTTCCATTCGCTGGACGATCGGCGGCAATGCGGTTTCGGACCCAAGATTGATTCGTCCAATTTCATTTTAATATCCTGCACAATGGGTCCGACGCGAGCTTTGTTGCCCAAATGTATTAATCAGTTTCCATATATCACGGAATATATCTCGCCTTATGAAGCTCGAAAACTACACGCTTCGCATTAGTCAATGTCCAGCGAAGAGCCCATGAACGGTGCATACCAGCAGAGTGGACTACAGTTATTTTATTGGCTTTTTTTTCTGGTGATCCTGCGCCAGTGACAAATTGCGATGTGTAGATTCTCATCTGTGAACGTTTTATGCTAATTGTTCGGTTTGCAGACCGCAAGATTGACATTGTATGAAACTGCTTGAAGATGATGCATTCTGGAGACGTTTGCTGCTGCATTGTCAATTGCAACAGGATGCTGATACAAATAAGGCTCTGTTGCTGCAACTCTATTAGGAGTTCTGAAGACATGGTCAATTCTCGAAGCAGTTTCAAACTTGTTGTATTAACTAAAACATACTGAAATTGCATAAGAGTGTATACTGAAAAGGAAATTATTTCGAAAGTTAATGCAAAATTGATAAATATAATTTAAATTTCCTGGTAATTGCTCATGATTATTTCAACCAAATTATTTATTCACGTAATTGCTAACTTTATTATTACTTACGTAGAATTGGTCATCCATTAGAATCTGAGACAATTTGTGTAATGTGAAAATGTTTATACATTTTTTAATAAATTAAAAAAAACGTTATAGGATCTTTATTTAACGAAATCATGCAGCTTCAAAGATGTGTTCATTGGTAGTCCTTGCAACACTGCAAACGGATAGCCAACTACTGTGCTTGATTCCACAAACCATTAAATGAGATTTATGGAACCCATCATTGTATTATGCGATATGTCTTATGCTTTTAGCATCTCATACGCAATGGCAAGCTTCAATGATTTCGTCCTTATTAATTATCCTACGTCTGCTGATGTTCTCTTAACACGATGTGACAACTTGGACAACTCTGGTGAAGTTCGACCTCCCAGACGTCGCGCGTTTAGCGCCAGAAACGTAAAGCGGATGTTGTGCTAGCAGTTCTGATTTCAGAGCTTGCGTCAGTGTGCAAGCATAGAAGTAATGTAATTTCTGACTCTGTTGCCAGCCAGAGCGTGCTTCAATTTCTGATATATAATAGATATGTCGTTTCTGCAACACGAAACTTGTTTGAGTCTCGTTTCCTGTGCAGGATCGGATTCTTGGCGGAGATTTGACGCTGTAAGCGACTGTGAAAGGCAGCCTAGGTTCCGTTACACGTCATTTGTCAGTTAACGAAGTGATTACCTTAACCTATAGACGGATTAGTGACAGCCGTATTAATGTCGATCACTGCTTCTCGTCTTCATGCACAATGTTTATTTTTGTGTGTGCGTTTCCGGTTCGCAAATTCATGAGGTCTGAACAGCATTTCTGTACAATTCGGTCAACTAAAATGACATTATCACCACCGATGGACAAAATATTAAACTACGGATTTGGGATTATTTTTAACTGGAAAATACGTAATTTATGAACCTATATATAGGAAAATGCTTGTAATGCTTCGAAGTTTATTTATTGCAAATTTGTTGGAATGTTAGCACTATTAACTTGACATGATTACTGGTTTATTTTTCTACAAAAACTATTTCAGGATAAGGCAAAATTATATTCGATCTTTTGATGCCAATTACATTAATAAAGTAAATTGAGAAAAATAAGTTAAGGTTTATTTACGTGCCCTAATGTACTGTAATTAAAGTAAACGTGGATTCAAGGTTCCAGATAATCATTCAGGCTGTAATTTGTTGTGTATTGGAAGAGAATAGCAAACATATTTTTCGTAACAAATCTGCATAAAAATGCCAACGCAAGAAAATTCATACAAAAATAGAGCAATGGTTTTAAAGTTTTCATCGGAGTTTGCAGTATTTTATAATGACGATACATGTAATTCCGTATCGAAGATGTGGGGCTTTCTCATATAGTAACGCAAATGCATTTTTGTGTATCCTGTAATCGTGCCATCCGGGGGAAATTCAATTGCGATTTGATTGTAGAACTAGACTTTTGGGACATCCTGGCAGTTGAGTTTCGGGGTAGGGTGAATTGACGGGATTAACGTGCTCGTTGCAGTTTTATATCATTAAGTCGGGGGTCATAAATCCCCGCCAGGGGTGCCCCCGCTGAACCCGTGTCGCTTGCATAGGTGCATATCATTAAGGGAGATGAGCCAGTACGCTCGACTCACTTTGCTGGGTTATTTATCGGGGCTCGTAAATTGAGCGCATTGTGAAATCTGCGCCCGTATTGCCTACCAGCTTACTATTGTTGGATGCTAAATAGGGTGGCGGAATCCGGGCACAAAAGACGCACGTTGGCAAATAAATCCGGCAATAATATTCTCCGGTGCCAGTAAATCTTGCGGCAATATTACGCTGCACCCCAACTATGGCTGCGAGTTAGCATAATGGCGCGGGTGTGCAGATATGATTCATGGAATCATACACATCGAAATTGAGACGGCATTCGGAAATTCCTGGGATCCCGTCTTGTACTTGCCTATTTGTCGAACACCGAGAGGATGCGAAACTGCTGATGGTAAGGTTGAAACGACTCTGGCGAAAGAGAAAATTGGAGGTACATTTGGTACCTATTGTACCATGTACCAGCTACATGGTATTCTTATTTTTACTGACTTGTTTGGTAAATAAAAAAAGATAGTACGTATTCATATATCGCATGGGTGGCAAGTTTATTCTGGGATGTTTGACAAAGATTAACCTACATTTATATCACCCATGGAATATGCTGTAAATGTACTGCCGAAGATGAGTTCAAGTTCTAAGAGAGGTACCTCTACTTTGGCCAGGTTGACATACGAAAAATAAACCTTGAAGAAGACCAGGAAAATATTCATGTTTAAATTTAGATGGAACATGTTTGATAAGTTAGTCATATCAAGCATGTAATGTAAGAAGGCACATGCTATTACTATGTTCGATTCCGGAACTGATACTGATGATGTCTATGGAAATGCAGATCGATTTTAAAAAGTATTTTAGGAAAATCAAAATATAGATAAACTTCACATTCATTAGAATATGGATAACCAGAAACGTATTCGAACAACTTAAAACGAATGCAACATTTATACAGGGGAGGAAAACTCATTTCAGATAAATATACGTTCATTAATGTAGCACTTCAGTAACTCTGTCAGGAACCCTATCAGCACTTCACGTAATGCATCATTTAAGAATTTAAACATATTTGGTTTATTTCTAATATTTATTTTTTCATTTGCGATAAAGATAAATTATCAGCACCAAAGTGTACTTGCGTTTGTGGGACACTGTGTAACCTTTGTGGTAGTAAGGAAGTGCATGTTGAGTCGATCTATGAATCTCTGTAAGCAGATCTCAACTACTGACTTCCCTGCATAGGCTCATTACATCGTCTTCTCTACTTACTTCGCCATCTACAAGCTTTTTATTCAAATGAAATGGCTAATTTTGAACAATACGTTATGGCTAAATGATTTTTTTTCCTGTGTGTAAATCCTCGTTTCTTTCCTCCCATGCCCGCCTTCTGCGTGCGGGGCATAGACGTCATGAAACAATGACTTCCCATCTGTTTCACGACGATTACTTAAGTTGAACGCAGCCTCCTCATTTGCCATTATGGCAGAAGATGCCTATAGTCTCTCGTTTGTGTTTTTACACCATGGGAAATAACGAGCCCATTGATGGGTTAATACATCTTGCGCTTAGTGCTTTTTTATTTCCACCTAAAATACTGGCTTTTGTTCATTTCGAGCGTAATTGATTTTTCTGCCGCTTCTTTTTTTGGGGTTATGACGCCTCCATTTTAACGTTTTTATTAAAAGTTTTAGCGTGCCTCGCCCAGTAACTTACTTTGCCGAGCGCGTTATCGGATGCTGAATCTCCCATTATAATGTCATCATTTAACATGCCGTAAAAGTGAAAAATTTTTTTTACCAGATAAGGATATTTATTTTGAGCGCCTCTGCTAGCGCAAAAATGTCCTGCTGCAAAAAGATTAATCTGCGGGTCCAAAACACAACACTTAGTATGTTTATTACTGCGCATTTGCACCAAATATTTGCTAATATGCATAGCTTACTTAATTAATTAATCTGACAAAATATTATAATGACCGCATACATTTATTTATGCCTTTTAAAGCACACAAGTTCTATAGGAACGTTTTAAAGTTTTAAATATGATTAAAATCTAATAAAAACTAGATCTGACCCTGGATTTCTAGAAAGAGCTTTCATAGTTGAGTTTTCAATTTTAAACGTTTTAGCCAAATGCAGTAAAATAAACGAATCGTCCTTAGTTCATATCAAAGTGCTATTGTTTTTATAGTTGATCATGAATTGAATAAAAATTTAAACAATTCTAAAAACCTGGCAAGAATTTTATGATAGCACACAAAAAGGAGAGTGGTATAAATTTTCATTAGCATTATAAATGCCCTTTGTAATGAAGTATAAATTATTTCCAAATGATGGTGAATGCGTTGAAGATGAAATGAATTGCTAGAAAACGTATTTTTTACTGTTGAAACATGAACTGATAAGTTTTATTGGTATTCGTCGTATTGCGATTATACGTACATTGGTAGAATTAAGTCGTTTTATATTTCCAATACTTTGCGGCTTTTAATTCCGAGCAGACCGTAAGTGGATTTTGTTAATTGGACGTGACATTGTTAATCAAAGATGCTGCAGTGAATCGTTTATCTGTTACCTGCATATTCCTATTTCAATCGTGCTGCGCTTATAAAACCATTCAGTTGAAAGCAGATTATCACTTTATGCTGACTTCAGCACTTATTGTGAGCGGGTCACTGATGTCCAGGGAAAAAATGCAACGCTCTCTATAGACCATGGCCACTTCCGTTCATTATGCATTAATTCGCATCATCAGCTAATCTCCTCGTCAGGTAATACTCTCTGAAGTTTCAACTCCCTGGGTGTCTACCCTGGCGGGATTAGTTCACCGGACGGATCTGTAATGGAAAATGCTCAACGAGGAGCATGTCCATCTTGGGTCAGGAAAATCGATGAAATCTTTCTTATTAAAGAGTTTCAATTTTCTATCCTTCTAACCGTTGCAGTTTCCATACTGGTGAACGACTGCTGAAGAAGCCTGTTTTGCTCTGCTTGACTAAGTTGACTTGTGGATTTGCATTGTCTTTTAATTCAACTTAGTTACGAAGAATTCGTATTTGATCGGTTGCCAATTAAGATATAGCCAATGCAACACAACCAAACCAACGCAAACCAAAGGGGTGCTTTTTAAAGCTTCAGTTTCAAGGTTTTCACTAACATAGAAAACCTGGAAGTATCATTGAGGCAGAATCAGCATGCAAAAGTCAAGAACATTTTCATCAAATAATTGTTTATGATACGACTCAAAAGAGTGCGTTTCTAGTCATACATGTAAATGCAATAATAGAGAATTCCCCTACTTTTCTCTTTTAGTATGTCAGATTTTGACCTTATGAAATAATTTATCAGCAATTAGTAAATGTTACCATTTCATTCCATAAACATTTCTGATAGTCAGGGAAAATTTTCCAAAAAACCTGGGAAAGTCAGGGAAGTCGAGAATTTTAATCTGAATTGGGATCGGATTTTCCAATCAATTCATCTCGGTATTCTACTGACAGCAAAGATATGCTATGTTGTGGGGGTGTAATCCATCAACTCATGTTACTCCCTCCTTTATTATTGAACTTGATGGTCACCATTATCATTGCCAAACGGAATTTCTGCTGGCTTAGAGGTCATTTGGAAGAGAATTCCAACGTCCTATCTTGGAAAGTCCATTAGCACTAATCATTAGGCGATGCGTTCTTTTATTTCATTCCATAAAGCATATCACAAAGGTCTTCATTGAGGTATTTTGTCCGGTTTTAGATTTAGGCCTAGTATAGTCTACGATGAACGAAGTTTGAAGCACAGAACGCATTCTCCCGTTGCTTTTAGGCACTTTCAATGCCCATTGCCCATGTGAATGGCTGATGGAAAAAAATGTCCATCCATAGTCCTTAACGTAACTTGCTATTCATTTTCTCGTTGGTTGCACTTAAGTCGATAGGCTGAAAATTGTGTTCAAGGCAGGTGAATGATGCACTCACACGCAGTTTTAGAAATTAAAGGAAAGTGGTTGTCGAACGTTGGCAAGACGGGAAAGACCGTGTTTAGCAATAAATGGGAAATGCGCTCAACCTTGTAATGGCGACCACCAAAAATTTCCATCGCATGCTTCCAACACATTGTCGGCATTGCGACGGCCTTCTGCATCAGGAAATGAAATTCTCTGATTGGCCTAATGAAAGCCTTCTACTTAATGGCCGTTTCGTGGCGTTAGACGCACTCCAGGATACGTCGATGGCCGCCCTGATGCATGCATTTATGCAGCCTCGATCTGGCCGTGAAAGGATCAAGGAGGAAGTCCATGAAGCGTCAACTAACCAGCAGTTAATTGGGGTTTATTGCGCTGGGGAAATGTGGTCGTTGATGGACTGTCATCTTGCAGCGCGCGGAACTGCAGGAACTGAGTTTTTATATCCGACCGGGAGCTGGGGTTTCCGGAAGCCGTAATGGCTTGCGGAAATGTAGTGAAGCATTGTACGACGCCCATTCAAATTCCTTCGAATTTACGGCCGTTGCTCCATCGCCTGTTTGCCCCACTACAAGCCTTATTTCATTTTGTTGAATAGTAGAGGTAGGCGATCATTAAGTCTCACTGATAATGCCAAACTGTCTGAGGATCCAGGAGACTGTGTAGGTTTAACTTGCCCAGCTTTGAACTTAAGTGTGAAACAAAGTCTTTCATTAACATGAAAAAAAATGCGAAATTCAGCCTTAGAAAACGATTGGAACCCACATTGTTAGGCCTCATGTAGAGCATCAAAGATTGCAGTGATTGCCCCTAGTATGCATGTGTCAGCTAAGACAAACTATTGAACAGGCTTCCCACTGACATGGAAAACCTAGCATTGTAAGGGAAGTGGAAACAACGTGGAAAGATCAGGGGAATTTCAAATTTTCCGGCGAACGTCAAGGAAATTTTCATCAGCTCAAATGCCATCTTTAAATTATCCTAATCTCGAATAACTTATTGTTTGATTCTGCTCAAACGAAGGCGTATCTAGTCAATAATAAAAAATAAACATGGAAAACTGCAAAATGGAACCTCCAAAAACGATTATAAACCACGTTGTTAGGCTTCGTGTAAAGCAACTAAGTTGGCAGTGATTGCCGCTCATATATTTTGTGTTAGATAAGTCGAGCAATTGTACAAAGTTCTCACTGATCAAGAAAACTTAGTGTTGTCAAGGAAAATAGGAACAACGTGGAAAAGTCTGGATAATTTCATAACATCGAATAACTTGTTTGAATTGTTTATGATATTGCTCAAAAGAGGGCGAATCTAGTCGCGAGTAAAGTTAGATTGCTGATTTCAAAACTAATTCAACGTGTACAACTTTTCGAATAAAAAATAAAAATGTCAATTATCAGTATATTTTGCTTCCATTATGCTCCATAGAGATTGTAGGGCTAATGAGATTATTGCAATTCCATGTTTGATATTCAGGGAATTTTTTTTTAAAACCTGGAAAAGTCAGAAAAGTTGATAAATTAATTTTGGTGGAAACCCTGTTGTAGTAAATAAATAGTAGAAATATTGTGCTGCAGTCGAATTCAGCAAATAATGCCATGTCAATTCATAGTTATGATACATCAATTTGGAATTGATGTATTGCCATCTATTACAGTATTAACAAGATTAAAAATGACAAATCTTGTTCAATTGACTGCAGATAATCGGATAGGTACAACCACATGCTAGTAGTGTACGAGTCCACTTTTCTTTCTTCAATATCCCACATGAACGCCATTTACGGAACGTTCCTTAACTGATGATTTTCCATTGTTCCTCATGGAATCTTAACGTCTGTTCTGGTGAGGGAGAGGCAGCATCAATCAAAGTGATGCACGATTTGTACAGTGGGTATTTCTTTACACTGTCTAAAAATGATTCCTCGTCCATCATCATCCATCTTTGTTGGCGTTCGCCAATTATGGTGTGCATTGTGTAACTGCCAGTGTTACACCCGGTACGTTCAGCCTGCTTATCGATTGATCGTTTTAGTATCTAAAATGTTTATTTTAAAGGTCGAATATTTGCCCAGATGTATATCGGGAAATTATTCCTTCCTACTATATATGAATTTCTTGATTAAACTTGCTATTATCCAACAGGCGTCTATTGTCGATGCCATACTAAATGTTTAGCCTGCAACCTGAATCCATCTTTTAAGAACTGAAAAACGGAATAAAATTGAAAAATTAATTTTTGGGTTGCCTCACAATTTCTTCTGTTAGACGTATTACTAAATAAAGCTGCACATTCCGTCTGTTTTGGATTAACGTTGTGCCAGACTGCTGTAGTTAAATGTTAGAAAACTTCCTGAAAATACACGTCAGTATTTCTACCTACTTGTTAGATGAACATCAAATGATGCTCTCATGTCTTTTCCATTTTTTATCCGTTCTTCTCTTTATCTACCCCTTAATTAGAATATCTAACACTCAGAAAGCAGTCACTCCAAAGCAGAATAGGGTTTTGCATTTGCTCAAATTTAATTACACGGCACACTAGAGAGGATTAAACTAGGAAGATTTAATTTTCTTATCTAATTTATAATGGAGTGAAGCGTTTGTTGGAGCTCTATGTACGCTTTCTTAATTCGCGTAAATATATTTTCTTTGACTCTTCCACACTTTGATGTTAATCGTCAACGTTATCGAAACCGGTGCTCTGATAAATTGGTCCGGTTTAATTAAAAGTTGGGAGCGCATTTCAATCAAGTTAATGTTTTTGAAAAAAAGATCACTAAAGATTAGTTTTTGGCTTGATTGGATCAATAGCTGTTTGCATGGTAACTACCTTTGAAACAAACTGTCGATACTATAGGCATTGTGATAGGGCATCATAAGGTTTTTTGTACTGATATATTTACAGCAGATAATTGTTTTAATGATCTTTGGATGTCCGTGAAGTTAATCTTCACCATCATGTGGCTGGTGTTTATTTATAAACAGAAAGACCAAGAGACTCAGCCAATTTTTCCTTTTCTTCGCGACGTTTCGGCTTCTTAGTTAAGCCATCTTCAGGCGATATCTTTAATGAAAATTATTAATAAACATTACAAAAGTTCG
>JAQIXS010005599.1:0-12314 GCA_034700785.1 Rossiulus vilnensis
TGACACTCGTCAGAATAGTAAAATTTTAAAGGAAAGAATGAGCCAATAAAATAAGTTACTTGAAAATTTTAAAAGTTGATTCAAATATTCAATGGTAAACATGTATAATTTCTAATAGTACATCTATTGTTCAATTCAGTAGGCAGTCCAGTTTTGCAAATCATATTTGCATATCTGGTCTTCAAATATCATATATGTTTCCCCACTAATGCATCAATTTTTATTCGTGGATCCTCACGATCGGTTTAAAATATTCTAAATTTTGTATGACACATCTGGACCAAGCGTTTAAAGAATATTAAGGTTTGTTTAAATTTTTTTTTAATGTTTAGAAGTCAATTTTTGGGTAAACCCAATTTATGATTAATTTGTTGGAATGTTTGCAACAACTGTGCGATCAAGTACGTTGTATTTCCCGCTAACAGGCAGATCTTAACCCAAGTTTTAGCCATAAGCAAGCGTACATAAATTACGTAACCACATTTTTTTGGATTTTTAATCTCCCCGCCCTCTCCCCTTCCATTTAAAAATATTAATTTAACATTACAAATAAAATAATCTTCCCACATGCCAGTCATTTTGATATATTTAATAATAAAAGTCATGATTTTAATCTGTATTTCAAGAAAATCGTTCATTCTAAAATTATAAATAAAAAGTAATCCTTGAAATGAGTAATCCATACAGCAATTACTTTGTGGATCTTAAGTTACCAGAGAACTGTAACCACACTCCAAATCCCCCTCCCCCTTATGTAACCATTTATTAAAACCGTACCTGATGATGTAATTTATGTATGCTCCTTAATGTCGTAAGGGGCATTTTAAAATCAACTATTAAAAAATCTCCTTTTGTGTCGCCAGCTAGTCGAATACTATACCTTTATCACGTTTTACTTTCTTGCTGTTTGGATTAATTTAGAAGCTGCATTTCCCCCTTGCATTCTGCATTCGCAATATAGATGATTTCTCAATTTGCAGGAGTAAGACAGCTTCATTGTCGCCTTTAGTTTCTAAACTAATATTCGAACTATGAATGTTGTCACCATAACGATCAAAAATTAGTAAACAATAAAACGGGTCAAGCCAAACTTGGACTTTGGTTTCACGGACTCCTTTAGTGAACGTCGACTTCGTCCTTTCATGATTACATCGCCTCCTCATCGCCGACCGACACATCGGGGGTCCCTCCTACGGAATTGCCCCCATGGCGTCGTTCGCCTGGGGGGTCCGCCTTGGCTTTTAGCTAGTGTAAACATTATAACTATCACCAGCGGGGGGCCCAGTTTTATCGCCTCATCAGGTCAACCTCTTGACGCCCCGTCTTCGGTCTTCCAACATTGAAAACACCTTCTTTGGCGGGGTCCCTGGATTAAGGGTCAAGAGGTCCCCCAAATATAATAAGTCGCCGATGATGAGGACGAGAGACTCGATCTAGAAGAACCAATCTAGAACACCGAGCAAGATCGCTATTTTTTCCAATAATTATAAGAAAATCAGTGAAGTCTATATTCTTAGAATGTTAAGCATTTATATCTTTATTGTAACCGCTACGTTTCTGAGATAAGTAAAAAGTATACTCGACACCCAGCGTCTCCTGTCCATTAAATCCAAATCAGAAGATTAACGTCGCTGACATGCAACCACCTGAGAACAGGAGCCTACCAGCTTCGAGTCCCAACAACCATGATCCGGAACGGGGATCTACTTCAGCGGCTACACTTTTATTAACAAACATTCGCGCATATATGTGCAGCCGCTCAGCTCATCGATCTGAGGTCTGGTCATCCACGTGACCTCATATTAAACCCATTTGCTTTTTTGGGGCCACTTAAATTCTGGGCCCCAGGCGCGCATCTCTAACGCCACTGCACCTATTGTTCCCTCTCCCACTTGAAAGCGCATTTCACGTGTCCAGTTTAAAAGCTATAAATGCAATCATTAAAAATCAACAATGTGCCTTACCTGAGTGACAATGAGAAAGGAAGAATGCAGTCGCTTTCAAACTCTCCCCTTCGAAACAGTCAACCGATATATTCACATATTCTTCAATTATGCCGTTAAAGTTGTTCATTTTGAAGCTTGCTGCGTGGGTCTGTTATCCAGTAAACTATGATTACAACACGAGCGAAGATACCCGCAAACGTTTACATGGAATCTCGTTCCCAATTTCCCAAACACGTGCTGTTCCTCCGTCCTCGGCGCTTGAAATCGATGTGCGGATCTATTTAGTTCAATGAACTGCCGTTGAGTCAGTGATGGCGCTTAAAGTGGGGTGAAGCTTCCATTTTGCATGTGGTTAATCAGCTTGGTTAAAATAAATGCAAAATAAATATTCAATTGAGGGGGTCTATAAATCACGAAAATTCAACGACGTCCTTTACGGATGGCCCATTATCTCATGAACTCATGAAGCAGGGTTTTTATGCATGAACGAATAAAATAAATTAAAAAGTTTCGATGTTACAGAAAATATTTTCGTAAATGTGGTTAAGTCCAATTCACAATTAATATGGTTTGATTGACTAAAAATAAAGCACTAAGAATTGCACCAAGGAATTGAAAAGCTAAAACTTTGTGGAAGATGTTCAAAGAAGTTTATTCGAGCTCGTGTAAATTATTCAAGTACATGTATGTCAGTCTGGCGACTTTCATGTCCTTGAACTCCAAAACATTTTCTTCATTTTGGCGGTGCTATAACGTATGGATTTCAACGCTCCTACAACAAAGAGGAATTAGACTTAATAAGGACAAGGTTCTAAGCAATGTTCCAATGGCAGGAAGGGGTTATACCGTGATTTACCAGCAGTCCAAATCCCTTTTAAGCTCTGGCTCCAACTCGATCGCCAAACGATCGACTGGACCCCTAAAATGATAATTGTTATTAAGCATTGAAACTGTTAATGCCATGATAAAATTGATAGTTGCAACTAAGTCACCATGCATAGCCAGAAGCGAAGATTTTTCAGGATTTATTTATGAGTAGGAAGGATTTATTCCGAATGGAACTGACCAATAAATCAGCAATAATTACACTGGATAACATGGAATCCCAAATTTTCAACTTTTTTGTTGCGTTTGATATTTGAACAAACACAGGTTGTTATTTTAATGCGTTTTTGATGGGTCCCTAAATTTTACAATCATTCTTCCTCATACAAATGTAATCATAAAAATGATATTAATAACAAACAAACCAGTAAACACAGCCCAGGTTAGCCTGTAAAACAAACCTTGGCTGTGTTTCCTGGACTTATTTAATGAAGAGCATCCAGTCACATGATGTCGCGAATAAACTTCGCAAAAATCCAATAACAAACAGAAATACAGTGTTTAAAAACAATCCCAAAATAAAGCATTTAATGGTTCAGCATCACATCTCTAAAATTCAAAAGTTGTTTGTGTGATTGACTACAATAATGTTTATTAATATAATATTTAAATCATTTTTATGCAGAATTTCGTAATATTACCTTCCTCTACGAGAGACACACAATCGACGTCATGAGAGATTACTTTGAGAACATCTTCCAAATCCCTCTGACGCCCATCCTTGTTCATCGACTTGTATAAATTTATTTGCAGCTGTTTTGGCAAAAGATTTAGGTGGTGCAGGCGTGAAGCGGGACTCCAATCTTGCTAGTGAAATACAGCAACGAAATCAGTACACAGTATAAGAAAAAGAGATTACAAGAGATTAATTTGCGATTAAATCAACTGTAAATTTCCTAAACACATTATTGCTCATTGAGTAAAATTTAGAATTAAGATTATTGGTATTTACCATTGCTGGAATTAACCTGAGAAACTTGAGCATTGTTAAGTTGTACAAATCAATTTAGTTATTAAGGTAAAACAAAAAGCATCCACAAAAATTCAGAATATTGTATATTCCTCTAAAGTGGAACAGTTTTCTATAATATGCTTTCTGCATATTTGTTTAATTACGTGCAAAAGTGCATTTCAAGGAATAGATTCGATATAAAAACGCTAAATAAGAAAATCCAATGTTTCAAAATAAATATTAAAAATAAATTACAAATTCAACCAAAACCTAAACCCAAAGGGTTGTTTACCTCGATTTTTCCAGCTTCTGGTTGCCAGTGGACGTGTTGCAAACTGATGAAAATGTCAGAATATAGCTTCCGGAACTGCTGGTAATTTCCTTGCACAATATTTTTCACTTTGTTTTTATCTTCACCCACCCACATGCGGAAGTCGCCGAAGTAGGAAAGTTCGGTTATTTTCAGATAAAACTCTTCTTCCGTGAAGCTTTCAGGTAACAGCAGCAGCGCAGTGTGAACCGCATTGTTTAAGTTCATCTTTAAAGCAGATTTTAAGGCCTCATCATTTGGGTTCTTGATAACTAAAACCTAAATATACATGCAAATAACAACATAACGGACATTTCCAGCTTATGTGTTTATTGGATTCGTAATATGCCAAAATTACCACACAAAAATAAGTTTGCACGGGACTCTTAATTTAGAGCAACTCGCATCAAAATCCTTACCGGTTTATGTAATCGCCCACTTAAATATAATGAATCCCAATCCAGCAGATCTGAAATCAGGGTGGCTTTTTTAACAATACCATATTTGAAGAGCTGTAATGCACGAAATCAAATAACGACATTAGTAATGCAGGCAGGGTAAAGAATTGAAACTGGCATAAATCCACCAAAGTCCAGTGCGATCCAGTAAGGGCCATACCTTCAATCAATATTTCAGAATACGTATTTCTTGATTAACTTTTAACAAATTAATATCTCTACAAAACGTTTTCCAACCCAATTTCCGTATTCATATCTTCTCAGTCTCAAAACCCATTCTTAATGTCCTAGTTTGAGACATAGAACCTGAGACCTTTAAATAGTTTGACTCAAAAAATAAGAAGCACATACATATCTTTGATTGTTAACGTTAATACTTCCTTGCAGAAGAAAGGATGGGTATAGAATCACACTCTTTTATTTTTCCCAATAAACTCATTTTTATCTTTAATTACATTCCATTAGTCCTTTTAGTGTTGATCTGGCCATTTGGCCACCAAATTATTTCCAAATCGCTTTCATCAGGCACATTTTTGGGTGTTGCGGTATTTGTAATGCAATTATTTTTTTCAAACCGGGAACAAATCATGATGTTGATTACCAATAGCTTAAATAGGATCAGATTTCGTCAGGTTAGGTGAAACTTAGGTAAGCCAAGTCTGGCATCTACTGAAGGTAGGCAAACTAGAAACCAAAACCACAACCCTCACCCTCTGCTGAAACGGGACCAATGTGTTGTAGTAAACTTTCGCCCCAAAGTCCTGCTGCACTTTGGCTAGCAGGCGCGGACCGCCGTACTTTAAAAACGAGTAATGCCTGCCATTGTTCTTCAGATTAAGCGAGTGGAAGTGGAGAGGGTCATCCACCGCCAGCACCAAATCAATCATGTTCGTGCTCTGCAAAAGATTTAAAGAGTTTGAATTTCGCGCCAAATTGGCACATTCGCCGGTCCCATAGACCGGCGTTCCTCAGCTAAAACTGTACCGTCTTCGAGGCATGTTGGCCGGCTTGTTCGAACACTCCCGAACCGTAGGCGAAAGCGAACTGGACATCGGGTGGAAACAAATTCAGCAACTCTTGATAGACGCTGGGAATTTTTGGTTTGATAGCGCTTGCGGACACCCGCGCGAGTGCCGCCATCTTGGGAATCGCCTGCTTCAGTGCTTTCACCCTCTTTGCTTTCACTGGCTAACAGCAGGTGAGAAATAATAAGGCGCTTCAGCTAGATTAGGCTAAGAATGCCATGAGGATCAAGATCATCAAGTAGAAGAATTTGGAGAAATTTTGATTTTGTGAACCGAAATGTTGAGGTTTTTTGAAAGGTTGTCAAACAACCGCTGTGTCTTGTGCGCCTGTCAAGCACGTACTATCACGCAGAAGCGGCGCGCTCCATCGCAAGTCGCCAAGTACAATGGCCGAAAAGATTGGAGAGAGTTCCAGAATAAGGACCAAGCTCCGATTCCGAAAAGTAAATTTAAGTCCTTCGCTAATGAGAGTGCGCTTTTTGATAAAACTGATCCGGACGCCGATCGCGGGTTCGTCGACGACGAAGACGAGGATTATGACGAACTTCTTTTAAACGCGCACAAGTCGTACGATGAATACAAGAGGCAAGTTTATGGACGAAATGTACACATGGAATTCTCGTGATTTTCAGATCTCCTGTCCACCACTGTCTGACTTTAATGAAGTTAACCCCCAGGTCCCATTTGGAAAATTTTCAAGATTTTCAGACCCCCGTCTGGTTTTCATTAATTTAACCCCCAGGGTCCAATTTTGAACTAAATGCATGATTTCAATCGGTCATTGTCCAAATGTAGCTGACTTACGTCCCCCCTGGACGTCCAATCCCAAGGACAGAAGAATGCTCAAAATGTCGGATGTTATCGCACAGGGCACGTACTTTCTGAAAGTAAAAATTGTTCTTCGAGCAAAAATGAATTAATACGCCATATTGCCATGACTATTTTGATTCCTGTTTTTCAGATTTGTTTGTCTTATGAATCATTTTAATGTTACCTTCACAGTTTTTTTACACCGCTTGATCCAACGTGCAAATTGATCTATTTATAGTCTTGTTAGATGTAGAGTATCGTGAGAACTCAAATGCACCAATAGCAAGAGAGAGCCTGTTATGCGATTATTCTTTTCTGTCCCATGACACATATGAGAGGAGTGATCTATAATCTGAACATTTCCGATGGGTTAAGGCTCTTGATATTCTCTTTCAACAAAGGTCTGGTCGGGTAGACTTAGTTTTTGAATTTACTTGCATTGCTATATTTCATGCGCAAAATGTACTGGGGATGTTTGTGGAACTTTCCATTGAAGGCGTTCATGTTCTGTGATATCACGTCCCCATAATGCGAACTGAACAGTGTCCTGTTTTCTCAACATCATCCCCTGGACGTCTATTGTGGATGACAATTTGTGAATTTGTAGCATTGACATAGTTCTGCTATGGATCGGCCACCATCAACCTCGGCCCTGCAATTTGCAAAGTTACCAAACAATTATTGCCCACTGGTAGTTTCACAAGTGATAGTCGCATTTGTGTTTTGCAGGGAGGAAAGGGAGCGGAACAAGCGCATCGTTCGGCACATTATCAAAAGGAAGTATTTCAGGGACCCACCCGAGCCAACCCTTCTGACATGGGCTGCAAAGGAGCAGCTGCGATACCTGCATGACACCGATGCAGAGACATGGACACCCGAAAGGCTGGCGGAAAGTTTTCCGATAAGCGTATCAGGCGTAAAGGTAAACGTATATCTATGGAAAAGCCATTCAAACGAAGACTTTGTATAGAATTGCTGTTGGTCCCGTTTCAAAATTCTGAAAATACTTCGGCATTCCCATAAACACGATGGTCCTGCCTCTTAGCATTGATTAAGCACGACTCAAATGGCTGCCCATTACTCAGTTTTTCTTCAAATTTTATAATTTCAAAACGTCCCATTTACTTATAAAGTAAACAAATTTTGAACACCTTTTTCCCTGAACGACATAAATTTTTTCAAAGCCATTAAAAATACGGATTACAACATTTAATATTCATGGAAATTCGTTAACTAAATCATTACTCTTTATAACTTGTTATTCCAGAAGACACAGCTATGTGAAAGCAAAACTAGTATTCTTATTTAAAAATTCCCTAACTATTAAGTCTTTTTAATTTCCCTCAAAATCCCAGGTTCTCACGGTCTGGGGAACCTTGCGGTTTCCACTTAGGATTCACGCAATTTGTACAAAAGCAAAAACTGCTATCTTTTCCAGCAAATCTCACGATTGGCACTTTCTCTTTCCGCAGAAACTCCTAGCGAGCGCCTACCGCATCACATCCCCAGACAAGATTCTGGCGCACGACAAAGCTGTGAGAGAACGCTGGAAGAAGCTCGGGAAAGATGGCGGCCCCATCCTTACGGCGCTCCACCCAAAGTTCTCGTTGGGCAAGCAATTTGCGGCAAGCTCGAAGGTGGTCAGCTCCTTGCCAGTTCCGGACGAGACTTGGAGGATGGAGCACAAGCAGCTGGAGGATACAAAGCCTAGTAGAGATGCACCTGTAGGAGAATTCGAGAGACTGATACTAGAGCACAAGAACCTCTCCCGAAACGAAATCGCTGTGATTCCAGAGCCCGGTGAAATCTCACCACAAACTGAGCAATCGGATTCTACAGAAGTCTCAACTATGCAATCTTTTTCACCTCTGCGAACAAACAAGCAGCTGACGTTCGATCAGTTCAAAGAGAACATGACACAGCAACTTCGGAAGCGATCGGTGGACGATCCAGAGCCGTACCAGAAGTTCAAAACATGGTTCAAGGATAACGGCACATCGGAAGCGCTACCGCCACCACTGCCCATGGAGGATCTGTTGGAGGATCCCATGGTCGAGCTCTTCGAGGGCAAAATGAAGAAATTCAAGGAGGTCGATGGGCCGGAGCTGACCTGGGACGTGCATCGGGACTCCAAAAACCCCGACGGCAAGGAGGCCTACATATACGAGCCAGGGCGAGGCTACCAGAGGCCGTACGGTCGATTCGAAGACACAGAGCGCATAGAAATCCCTTCGAGCGAGTTCAAGGAAGGAGCCGTGTACCGGAGGGGCAACAGCTACTACGACGATACAGGCGAGCTGCTGTACCGCGTGCCGTTTCCACTCGACGAACACTAATCTTTTTTCCCAAAGCTGTTGGTGCCGTTTGTTGTGTCGATGAACACGTAGTCGGATGCAGCGGGAAAACGACCTAATGAAATGAAATTAGAAGTCTGGATTGTCCACCCCATGCAGTTGTGAAATGGCAGTATCAGGGAATCGCCAATAGAAAACTTTCACGAAACTTAAGGCCAATCCAAAGTATGCCCAAATTGCACCCAAAAAAAAAATATATATATATATATATATGGGGAAATCCACTTAGTACTAAGCTCAGCACTAAGGAATGTCTTGTAGACATTATACAACTACCCAGAACTTACTGGAGCTGCAAAAACGCATGTTTATTATGCTACAGAATTTCTTTGAAAAAAGTCAGGGAAATGATTTCTTAAGTTTTTTTGTTACCCTGCATAATTGCTGATTCATTTTTCCCTTTGTAGAATTGTTTGTCGACTAGGGTCTGCATTATGTTTTTATAGTTGGAAAATGTCTCATTTATGTACAAAAACTGAATAAACCTGAAAGCAAAAGTTAAAAATCTTCAGACGTTTAATTAAGGGGAAAACCTAGTCTGATGTCGCGTAACGGTTTTTGTCAGGTTTATTAAATTTTTTGATAGATTAACGGCACATTTTCAAATTATGACAAATAACTCTGACCCCAGTGGAATCTTTGCACTAATAAATTCTTCAGGAATCTTTTGACGGGATGCCTTGCAATTTTAAAATGTCAAAAACCATAACACATCTGATTGGAAAAATTAATAAATAATTTTTTTCTTACCATCCAAAATCTGAACATTTTCACGATAGTTCTAAAACGTGGTCGTGTGAAAGGATTACATACGCAACTGTAAAAGTCGCCAGGTTTAATAGTATAAAAATAATGTCAGTGTGTCGTCTTTCGTACAAATCAGAACTATCGTGCTGCGCTACGCGTTAAAATGTTAGTCAAAATATATAAACTACCCTACGAGTGAGGTAAAAAGGCTAAAATGTACAGTATGAACATATAAGGTGATGAGCGAATACGTTCTTGTTCGGTTTGAGTTGACCTTCCCTTCAAAGTGCGGGTAACATAACTGACAGAAACGTAAGTAGGATCCGTGAAAATATGATTATCTAGTAAAGTGTTTGGTATGACTGAGATTTTTGCATCCTCCTTGAGTTCTTGAGTATTTGTGGCCTGGTTAAGGGTGAGATTAAGTACTACGCCGTCTAAACTCCGTAATCATCTGCTCCAGCGCCTTAAGAATTTGTAGATCATGTCGTTCACTTGATCGGGTGCATCCAACATGAGCATGTGACTCGCTTCTGGAATCAGCTCCAGAAATGCCCGTGGGATGGTCTGAAATGAGAAGTCATGCAATTAGTGGACCGCAAAATTACTTAAAACATTTAGTTCCCATACTTTGCAATGGGGTCAATTCCTGCATTCCTAAAAATGGTACTTACACGTATGGTTTTGAACAAAGATTTAAAACTGAAAAATGGATTTTTTGGTTGTAATGCATGTGCGAGTAGAAGTGTTGGGACGATAACCGGAATAAACAGTAATTTTTGTGCAACAATTTCTAAAATTATTTTGCATTTGATTTGAAAATGTTGCCACCTCTATTTCGCTCTCCATCTCTCTTAATATGCTAATGTATTTTCATAATTTCACAGTTCAGTATTTTTTTTCTCCCATTGAATGGAACGTGTGAAAAATCCTAAGGGGCCGTCCATAAATGATGTCACACCTAAGGGGGTGGGTGGGTTGTGTGTTTTTTGTGACAATTGTGACCAAGGGGTGGGGATGTGGTTCGGTAATGTGACATCACACAATCAAAATGTTAATGTATTTTTTTTAATTTTAATAATTTTTTTAAACATTTGAATAACAGCCGGGAATAAATTCCAGCAGAATCCCTGGACTGAAGACATTGAATCACGTTGCAATTAATAGGTTTTCATTGCAACGTCTATGCATTAATAAACAGACTATTAAATAATTGCTATTTTAAAATGTATAGCAATCAATTATTTAATATAATGTTATTAATATCAACATTGGTTTCATTAATTTTCATAAATTTTATAATGTATACTATTTAAAAGTATTTTAGCAGTTAAATTTTTTTTTTGGGAGGGGGGAGGGTCATCGAGGGGTTGTGACATCATTATGGGTGGGGTGTAGTAAAATTTGTGACAATTGTGACAAAGGGGTTGGGGGGTGGTTAAAAAGAGACAAAAAAGTGTGACATCATTTATGGCCGGTCCCTAATCCAGTTTTTCAAAATGTTCGCCTACGGCGTTATTTCAATAAAATCCCGGATTTGAAACTGAAATCTGGAAAATTGACGTTACGGCGTTCCTTTAATTAGAGACATTTCTCCCAAATTTTGTTGTATTACATTGCAGATTAAAATCCCATGTTCGTAACCGGTCAGTATCACACTCACATCCCTGAGAGTTACTGTCGCGATGCCACACTTCGCTCAATGTGATGTGCACGAGAGAGAAACGCTATCATATGGACACACCCCCTGAGAATATATGCCCAGGAGAAGAGATCAGTATGCGATTACCTACTAATTTCAGTATTATTCTATACTGATATCAGTAGAACCTTAGTGATATCAGCATGATTCTATATTGATATCAGTAGAACCGTACAGAAATAATTGATTCGCTACTGATATCGCCATGTGTATATATATTTTTTTTTGGAAGTACTGATATCAGTATCATAGTGGCTTTTGAGACTACTAATATCAGTATGGTTATTGATATCACTACAATTTCCCTAAAATAAGTATATTTGTACTAATATCTACTGTACTGATTATACTGATCTTTCCAGCAGGGCGTACTCTCCATGACTCTCCTGAAAGCTACTGTCTGCGAGCTGCTAGTGTAAATCGAAGAATTGTATTTGGCGGTTTGCCCCTGCAGCCGCGTGCCCCGGAATTAAAATGGAGGCGAAATTAGGCCTACTCGCTGCCGATTTAGGTTAGAACGAGATAACGAGTCGTTAATTCGTCGCCAGGAACCTCATTATGCATAACCTCGTTTAAGTCTGCGAGTTATGCGCCGTGAAATGGCCTCACGTGCCAAGTCCGCGAGTACTCAAGAAGTTTTTGAACTCTCAAAAAAGAGCGAGTGCTGACCGCACGTAGCTTTCAATTTTGGCTGAAAATATCGAAATCGTGCGAGTCGAATTGAGAGTGGGGGTTTTGAACAACCGCAAATGGGTATCTGAAAAAGTGACTGAATTTCCATTCCAAAAACTGAAGAAAATCTTTCTGAATTTCCGGTAAAAGTATGAAAAAGCTTTCTAAATATCCACGCATTAAAATTTAAAAAAAAACCTTTCTTAGTTTCCAGTAAATTTGAAAAAAAACTTTCTGAATTTCAACTAAGTTTGAAAACGTTCTCTGCATTTCCAGTAAACGATGAAAATAGCTTTAAATTTTCATTAAAATTTGAAAGAAAAAAAAGCTTTCTTAGTTTCCAGTAAATTTGAAAAAAAACTTTCTGAATTTCAAGTAAGTTTGAAAACGTTCTCTGCATTTCCAGTAAACGATGAAAATAGCTTTAAATTTTCATTAAAATTTGAAAGAAAA
>JAQIXS010005600.1:0-12310 GCA_034700785.1 Rossiulus vilnensis
CGACGAAAAACAACAAGAAATACCACGACCGACCCGATGGGGCGCCATCTGGCGGAAAGAAACGTAAACAAAACCCGGATTTGCCAAACGGCTCGTTAAGATGGATTGACAAATTTATTTCGACGCCACCCAGGGAATAGAAAGAATGATTACCATATTCGTTATTGTAAATATTGTTGGTGAATAACCCGGTGAAAAGATCAGTATGATCAATACAGTAGATATCAATACAAATATACTGACCATATACTCATATTGGTAAAAAAATTGTAGTGATATCACTAACCTTTCTGATATCAGAAGTAAAAAAAAAAACACGATAACACTGATATCACTAAGCATACTGACATTATTAGTCCAAAAAAACCAGTGTATATGGTGATATCAGTTTAGAATCATATTGAAATCAGTATAAAATTATACTAATATTAGTAGAGAATCACACACACTGATCTTGTCTCTAGGGTATACCGTATTTTTTATTTTATGAGGAATTAAGCTGTATTAGGATACTCGTAAAAGCATAATTGAGGTCTTAATATCGGTGTTTTGAAATTTTTAATATATTTTGGTAACAAATGTTAAAATAGTAATTAAATGTGTATTTGAAATCACCTAATCTGTGAAATACGTTGATAGTAATTTCAAATAAATATAATAGAAAATCAATTATTGCAAATGACTTAAATTTAAGGACTTTCACAAATAGTGCAAATAACTGAAACACCTAGTAAATAAAATCTACTTAAACGTACAATAAAACAAGCTGAAAACAATTTATTTGTTGTAAATGTCTCGAAATTAAAAAGTTTTTATACAAAGATTAAGCCTAATTTTGTTGACACCTGAGAGGAACATCATACGTGTACTGTGAGATTACAAATCTATATACATGTACATAAAGACTGTTTGTAAAAGGGCAGAGCCTTAGGCATTACTAGAGATCATATTAAGTTGAAAACAATGTGACAAAAATGATGTCAAAATCGTGCTAAAACATCACGAATTCGGTTAGCTTTTGTGCAAAGAGGGTGGCGCTGCACGACAATGACAAACAAATTAATTCACAAAGGCATTGCGAGCGCGATTGTATCGTTACAAAACCAACTCCCAAAATCTGAATCATTTATCATTTTAAAACAAACTTCCTAATTACGTGGCAACGAAGGAAATGGGTTTGCACAAAGAGTCATTAACGATATTCAAATGCAAAATTCGTTCTTGATGGATTTCACACTGGGACGTCTTAAGACAGCCGAAAAACGTCAAATAATAATAATAGGAGTGGAGGAAACGAGCAGAAAATCTAAAAAGGAAAGAGGAAAAAATCCGTAATTTTTTTTATATGAATGTAGCTAAAATCTAAGGATGGATGCCTTTGTTCTCTCATTACTTCATTTTTTATTCTGGAGCACACACGAGTGATAAAGTCATTAGGACTTGACATTAAAAACGGAGCAATCCGAGCAAATAAAAGAAAGAACAAAAAAAAACGTTACTCAGTCACACTGCTTTGAAATTAGCAGAATTGTCTACCTCTTTTTTATACCGAAGAAACCTTTTACAATGGGCGCAATGTCAAACAAAAACGTTTTCCTCAAAAATGAAACAGTCAGAAATAGTAAACCTTAAAATATTTGAAATATCTTCTTAATAGAGCATGACCATGAAGTTAAAAGATAACATGGGAATTCAGAATTATATATTGTAATGGAATTTTTGAAAAATATCAATTTGGAAATATTGCGAGGAAATAAGATATCAATAATAAAAATATTTATTTTACTTTTAAAAAAAAGGAAAAATAAAGAAACGTTGTGTAAATAAACACTAATTCTGGTCCCGTGTTCAATATTTTGAACTTTAAAAACGTTCAATATTATATAACTTTAAACAAAATAATATTAAGGTTTAGGGTTTATATCAAGATAGACTGTTCTAGTGACATTGCATATTTCAGCCATACATTACGTCAGATTAAAATTTCCACTATAATATGAGTAAAATTTAAGTGTTTGTAAAGAAGTCAAGAAGTGAAAGTGTTATTTCTGAAAATTGCCCTTTCAGTGACGCCATATAAAATCTTAAAATTCTTTGTAACCCATGTAATAACGTCTTGTAATTTGGAATAGTTCTAATAAATAAACAAAACAATAACGAGTAATAAACGATTCAAAATATTTTGACTTGTTCACACCACGTTATTATTGCATAGAAAATGAATATAAATCCGTAATATTAGTTGTGAAATGATTTACTTACATGTTCTTACAAACACGTAAATGTTTGCTAATAAGGTAGTCTGAACAAGTGAAAATTAAAAACAAAAGTATATAAAGTGCTAAAAGTAGTACTGACGCATTTCTTGCGTGCTACATTTAAATAAAAAAACGAATCATACCATAATTGTGCAATATTTCATTAAAATTTAAATTATCTCATGCCTTTGGGTGGAGTTGCAGGCATAAAAAACATATAATGTAAAGTCTGATTTTTCTAACGAATACAGGAGGGGAGGGAGTTAAATATTTTAAAACATAAAAATTAATTTTCTAATTTTTTGCATTATGCATTTCGAATTATGCATAATAAGAATGTAAATATTAATATAAATGCAATAAAATCATACAATATAAATTACGTTATAAATTCAGCAATATTTTCAAAGTAACTATCATTAGCGGAATAAATAAAGTTATAAAACTATACTGATCATAGACAAAAATAATAGCAATAATAATAAAAGTAAAACAAGTAGAGACGGCTGCCCCAAACAAAAGTGAAAAATGAGTTGTATGCCCAATTCTCAGAAGTGCCTAAGAAAGAGGGTCCTTGCAGCGAATTATTTTTTTTTTCAAAGTAGAGGATTGAAAAATTTGCATTTCTCCAATTTCGCCAAATGATGGATCCCAAAAACGTCCTCCCAAAGCTCAACCCATGACAGCAAATGAATGAAAAGGAAATGGCGTTGCTAATTGCGGAGCCCAAGAACAAAAAAATAAAGTTCCCTAGTGGCAAAATTTACCAGAAAAAAAATGTGAACTAATATACCGTATGCAAATTGTCATTCATTGCAACCCTGGGCTTGTTTTTTTCCGGATTTTGCGAGGTGGCACACCGCAATCGAGCCAATTTATTGGGGCTTTTTATCGTCCGCTAATCTGCCCTCATTAAAACGGATCTTAATTCGGAGGAGAACAATATCGATTTCACTTAATTAGGTCTAACTGCTTCACGCTTTGATCAAACTGCACCGTTTTTGCATAATTTCTCTAACTCTAACTGTTGTTACGGTCGGTGAACCTTAAATTTGTTATGTGGAAACTAAGACTATTTTTTTTGTAAGTAAACTGTAAGGTTACATATCGGTCACCCTGTAAATACAGTAAAAATATATCCTTTACGAAGAAATGCATGCCCAAAATGATACGTTTGCAAATGTACTGACCAAAAGGGATCCGAACGAACTAAAGATATTTTGAATAAAACGCGAAGTAGCATTTTCAGAAACTGCCCTGAAAAAGAAACTTTGTCAAAGACATAACACGGCATGGACACCCTGTATTTTCAGTAGCGATGCTAATCTGGCTGATCAATGCTCAATAAAACCATAAAATGGTCAACACATTAAGGATAAGACATTCAAAAATGCATTCATGATCTTGAAAAACACGCTGGACACCCTGTATTATAAACAGAAAAAAAGGAAAATAAATATAGTTAACATAATTTGAAATATATTGTGCTCAATAATGCCATAAAATGGTAAAAATATTTAATAAAATAATGAAAAATGAATTAGTGATCATGAAGAATACGCCGGACATCCTGATTTATAAACAGAAAAAACCCATTCATATTCATATATATTCCATATCCATATACATTGTATATTCATGAAATTAAATATAATTAAAAATTTGGAGAGAAACGAAATACAGTAAATGGTCAACAAATAAAGGATAAATATACAAAACTGAATTAATGAACGTACATGAACTTAATTTAGCAAGCAGTTATCCAAATTAAAGTCGAAAAAGATCTTAAAATTAAAAATTTGCAATTTTTGGGGACATCTGCATCGTTATTAAAGATGTTTGGCAGAGAATACGATGTAATTGGATTTTTTTTAAAAAAATTGCAATTTTAATGTTTTGCATAATTGGGTTGAAGCACGACACATTTTCTTCAACTGGTGTGAATTTCATGGCATTGCATTTTCAGGTTATTCACCTGCGAAATTCAAGAAGAATTTTTCGTCAATTAAGGTGCATTTGAAAGTGGTTTAAATTGTTCGCAAAACGAGCCAATCCGATATTAAATTTTATATCTACTTGAGGACCAAAATGCATTTAATTTTCAATACCTTTAGATGTGTGACGTCCAGAAATCAAATATCTATGAATTTCTGCGAGGGGTTATTCATACTCACTGTTACTAAAAATATTAAATGCAAGTTGCTGTTTTCAAAGTTAATTGCTAATATAATATCGCATAAGAGCAATTATGTCAAATAAAATGTGATCATGAAAGCCTACCGTGAAAAAGTTATACAGTTACCCAGGGTGGGTTGAGGTGGGTAGGGGGTGGGGGGTTAGGTTGGCACTTTGATTATTACACAAAATATATATCATCGCCTCTTAATGAATCGTCTTATTAATGAGAGAGGCAAAACCCCTGGCCACAAAACGAAGGGGTTATAGCCCCTCATCTATTTAATAACCTTGAGTAGAGGAGAAGACATTAAGGAGAGGTGGGGGGGATGTCGAAAAATCAATGAAAAGAGGGGCAATTAAGAAAAATTAACGTCATCACATTGCGAAGGGTGTAATACCTAAGTTATGAGCATAAGGAAAGTTTGGCAGGAGGAGGATGGGAAGAAAAAAACAACGAAAATAGGTGCTGGTGTAGTAAATGCTGATCTTGATTTTACCACAGGCAATATTAGGAAAACGTGTGAAAGTGAATTATAAATGAGGGAGTGTCTAATTAAGGGGAGCTAACACCGAAATTACACCCCGTAAATGCCAGCGAAAATGATAGGGTGACACGTGATGTTGACATAGCACAAAAACAGCGCTAATCATTTAATATTCGGGGTTTAATTTCATAATTTGGTGCTTAAAATCAACTTTAAAATAACTAGTTTTATCATGTTATTTAATTTGATTAAAAAGCAGTTTAATTGTTTTAGATTTAGATGAATTCTTAAGTCACATGTATAACCTGGTGGAAAGATCAGCATAATCAGTACAGTACACAGATCTGTACAATCAGTACAAATATACTGATATTAGTAAAAAAAATTAGTTATATCACTAAGCATACTGGTATCAGCAGCTCCAAAAAACCAGTATATATATAGTGATATCAGTATAGAATCATACTGATATTTTATCATGTTATTTAAAATGATTAACAAGCAGTTAAAATGTTTTAGACAAAGATGAATTCTTAAGTCACATGTATAACCTGGTGGAAAGATCAGCATGATCAGTACAGTACACATATCAGTACAAATATACTAATATTAGTAAAAAAATATAGTGATATTACTACGCATAATGATTACAGCAGTCCCAAAAACCAGTATATATAGTGATATCAGTATGGAATCATACTGATATCACTAAGGTTATGCTGATATCAGTATAGAATCATACTAGTGTCAGTATAAAAGCATACTGATATCAGTAGATAAATAAATATTGATATTTTCTCCATGGTACAATGACATGAGAAAGCTATTCATTAGACTATCACTTACATGTAAATCCAGTGAAATTGATGTTTCCTTACACTGTTTCATAAATTCTGTGTTTTCTCCCTTTGAGCAATCGTTTATAAGCACCAAAGAGTGAACTTTAAGCTTTTGATATATATTTGGGTCTAAAACACGCTAAACTATTGTGAATTTACACACTATAAACCTGTCCATGACGTGTTTTGCCAAAAAAACATTCAGAAAAATAGCTAAAACAACAGGATTTCCATAGAAATAATATTATCAACTTGCCAACTGACTTTTTCTAGACTTTCCTGGTTACTGGAAACATTTCCTTTACTTTATCAAAAGCGTACATAAAATAAAATAGAAACAAAATTACTGAGATTTTTATTTATCATTTCAAAAAGTTGAAGGGTGCTACGGAAAATAGGCGAATTGCCTATTATTGCATAAGTGTGACTAGATTAGAAATGTCTTGAGCAGTATCACACACAATTAATCATGAGAGATTGTGGATTTTTATCCATGACATTTTATCTGATTGAAAATTTTCTGTGATTTTGCCAGGTTTTACTTGTCAGTGAGAACCCTAGACATGTCAGTTTACTTTGCCTTTCTGGCATTTCCATACATGTAAATAATTATACATTTTGAAACGGTTTTCACAGGGCGTTTTCCGAACGTTTTAATAATAAACACGTTTTTTTAAAAATTAAAATTTCGTTAGTAATTTCCGCACCATTTAATAAAACCTATTTTTTAGTTTTTTTTAAATTAATTAAATTTTCTTTATAAATGAACGATTTCGAGCTAAGCGAAATTTGATAAACCCTCAATGCAGTGGAACATCTTTTCTACCCAGAAATAAATCAATAAAGCATTGATATTTTAGTTATTTGAAGTAAAAGAATAATTGTGACTGAGATGGATGTGAGAAATGTGAGAATTGGAATAAAAAGTGGTTGCATGAATTACGCAAATTAGATTCGTTAAGGCGGAAAGTTTCACCCTAGCCTTCAAGGAGGCACTAAACTGCAAATAATTGATAAAAGATATATTTTTATTAATAATCTGTATTTATGCAGCTTTGAAAGAACACTTCTCAAACGACCAAATCAAAAAAAGGCTGAAAAAGTTAAACAGGTTGCGGAGAAGCTAGCGGTTTTAAGTCAATTTCCATTAATTTTATATTAGGCAGTGTGTTTTTCTTACTTAAGAAAAGAGCCATTAGATGTGGATGCACTTTATTAATGGAAAAAAAAACAAGTTCAATCAGCTTAATTAGCGCTGCTGTAATGTATAAACCCCCTCCCTGAGATTCCTTAATTTAGTTGTGGAAATAAAGAGCCAAAAGGCATCGCTAGGTGCTTCATGCATGCTTAATGACGTTTGATTGAAAGATACGAATGGTATATCAGATGATATTTTTTTTCAGCCTTAGAAATATTTTATCGTAATAATTAGCAGAGTGCCAGCCAGACGTCAGAATTGTTAGAGCCACCGATTCATCATGGCGCTGACTGGTTCGGCTCAAATTTAGGGTTAGGATTTAACAGTTTCGATTCGCATGCAGTCACGCTATTGTGTCGCCATACAATGGATGCTAATCATACCAGTAGCACAAGAAAAAACATGAATTGTTGTTGACCGATGCTATTTTTATTCGCTTCTTAATCCTGGGCTGGAAAGGTGAGCGAGCTTTGGCAGTGCCAGAGGGCGCCACTGGGCACCGGAATTTCTTGAAAATCGGCGAATGACATGAGACTAAATGTGTAGAATACATTTTAAATAGACAATTATTACAAGGGTTTGTTTGTGCACTCTAAATCAAGACTTCTCAGTGTTATTGTTAAAAATATGTTTCTCGAAGAAAGTGGTCTATTTCGCCGATTTCATGTCATGGTCATGTCAAAATAATACAACTTTGGACGTCTTTAACTTGTTTTTGACATTTGAAGAAAACGTCTAAACGGATTATTTAACAATTCTGAGTAAACGATTTAACTATATTATTTTTATGTTCGAAAAAAATACAGTACGATGATTTCAAAAATAAATGTAGAAATATTAAAAATAAATTCCCAATTACGATCGTGTTTGTATTTTACAATATATTTTTAAACACGATTTTGGCAGAGATATTTGTAGTATACTTGAAGAATATGTTGTAAAATAAATACATTTCACGAATATTTTGAAAAATAAATACACGTAGCACAAAACAGGTGTCATAAAAATTAGATTTATCAAAAAAAAAGTAAACATTGCTCCTGATTTGTTGACTAAGTATGTTTATAGCCATATATTTAAACGACATATTGCAACAAATTTTAACGTGTTTCAAATCAATTTAACTTCAAAATGAAGTTTGTTATGCAATTTTAAAACTACCTTTCTAATATGGGTACTACATATGCATTATATGGACTAAAATATGATGTTGATACCCACAAATACTTTGTAGGAACCATCCAATTCCCATACAGAGTGGCCCCTAAGTTGGTATAGGGCACACACCATCATACAATCAGTTGTAATTCATTTAAGCAAATAAGAAATCAAACAGCACCATGCACAATGGTACCATGCTAACCACCACATAACCAGCAATGGTGGAAACACATTTTACTGCACGATAGTCACGAAAGAAGAATGGGTATAAAAATGCCACCTTGTACACCCTAGCCCTCTGTATCCGCCCCCAGATAATGTGGGGGACCTAAAGTGTTATTAAGCACACCAAAAACACGCCTTGATTACGCTGTTTGTGCATTTTCTGGTTGCTGGGATGCCATAGCCAGCAGCCAGAAACCACTTTGTTCAAGAGTTGAACACAGGCCATGGCAGGGCACTCGAACCAGGGCTCAGACATGGCACAGCTGATTGCCAGTTCCATGAATGCTTTATTTGATCCATCAATCTTTCGAGAAGGCGGGTCATTTTTTACACCAAAAAAAAAAAAACACCATCGAAAGAGATCTATAGTTATCCAAATGCACGTATGCCATTGAAGACCGTCTATTATGCATACATGCAAAAAAACACGTTTTCAAAAACCGAGCCAGGAATCAATAATGATTTCGTCGTTCACTGCACATTATCCGGGTTATTCTTAGGGCCATACGAGGGCTTTTTTTTGCCGAAAAAACAGAAACAAAAAAAACCTCGTTACGGTTAGTCAAACGCATGCAAGTCCTTTGAAAAAGGCCAGATCAGGACCACGCTCAATGATTATTCAACAATCTCTGGATTGGTCTTTTGCGTGGCTTCCATGTTTAGCATTTTTTTTTTAAAAAAATACTTAAATAAAAAATGAGACCAAACTGTTGGTTTCAATTTAGGAGGGTGAAATACACGCCGGTGAAAATGTTTTCGGATTAAATTACCCCCTGCGTGATCATCGGGGTGATCACGCTGCCCTAACACTATCGATTAGGTAGCCCAGGATTGTTGTTTTTGTAAGGTCATGGTTTGGATCAAATATCTGATAGAATGAATACAAATTGATTTGGTATTAAAATTAAATGTCAGAATTGATCGAGAAGTAATTATTTCAGTAATACATGTACATGTGACCTCAAAAAAACGTATAACGATACAAGAATTTGAAAATATTTTTCCAGCTTTTTTTTTGCTAGATATTCTGGTTCAGACGTTTTTAGTTAAAAATCGGTATTGATTTTAGGATTTTTTTTGTAGAGGTAAATGTCGCCGATGCTGAAAATCAGTACTCTATTCAGGATTTTCTACATTCATTTACATTTATTTTCATATTTTGAACAATTATCAATGCATGTGTAGCCCAAACGTTGAAGAATTTTTTGAGAATATCTGAGGAGTGCTTGGGAATTATATTTCAGTAGAAGCGAAACTCGTTTTTATTTGTTGTCATTAGATTCTCGAAAGTAGTAAATACAAGGAAAATATTTCTAACGTTTTAGTGCATTTTTGATAAAATCATAATTCCATTTCTTTAAAAATATTTTTGTCATTTTTCCGAAATTAATGGAAAAGTACGAATTTTAAAACTGTGACTGTAACAATAAATATATGTAACTAAAAATATATTTTTTTAATAGAACGATAGTTTTAGAAAACCATGGAAAATTTAAAAAAACAAATTGCTTGAAAATATAACTAAAAGCGTTTAGAACTTTATAGAAAAGTTGCAAATGCATGTACATGTTGCCCAAAAATATTACTTTAACAAATAAGTAGAAAATAAAAGATATATATATAACCTAAATTATCACTAGTATTTAGAACTTGCAACTATTTCCGGGAAAAAAACACGTTCAATTCTATTCCGTACTCTACTGTCAAGTGTTAAAGAGCTGTCCATAAAGGATGACCATCGAGACGTCAACCTTTTAACCACTTGCCCCCTTCACTCCATTATCGTCCGAATAGGACAACTCAAATAACATCAAAAACCCTGATGAAAAGAAAGAGATCTACTGTTCTTTTGATTGTCTACTGATATCACTATGATTCTCTACTGAAATCACCACTATTTTATACTGATATCACTATTAAAGAGGCTTTATGGACTATTAATAACAGTATGGTTAGTAATATCACTAAATTATTTATTAATATCAACCCAAATTAGTACTGATGCATACCGATATTTACTGTACTGATTACACTGATCTTTGCACAAGAGAAGGGTCCCAAAACTGATGTCCCTAATACGTTAGGGAACATGCATAAATTACATGATCAGGTAGGGGGAGGGTGGTGGTTTGATGTTTGGTGTCAGTGGTTACAAGAGGAAGGGTGTTTCGATTGCAGTCACTGTTTTCTGGTAAACTTAAGATGCACATAGCAATTGTATTGGAAATTCAGAACTGCACTCATTTGCAGCATTAATTGTTATTTATGTAGGCCTAATTTTAAAATGAGCAATTTTCTTGAAACACGAAGTAAAATTATGACTTTCATGATTAAAGATATCATGTGTTTCATGTGGGAAGATGATTTATTGTCCATGTAAAATTAATATTTTAAAATGGTGGGTGGGTGGGGGTACAATTCAATTCAATTCAACTCAGTACCCTACTAGCAGCAAGTGATATGCCATGTGGTAGGGGAATGTACATTTTAAAATGGGGTAGGGATAGGGGTTGGGCTGTTGGTTACACTTGGTTACAAGGGGGAAGGGGGTTAAACAAGCCAAATAAGAATGTGGTTACGTAATTTATGTACACTCCATTACCTTAACTAGAATGTTATTAAAGGCGTGTTAAAATGAGATTACCGTCAACATGGTACAAATTTGCAACGTATCGATTACAAAGGAAAGAAAGCATGGAGTGATATCACGTGATGAGAGCATGGACACACATGAGGAAGTCAATGTTGAGTGAAGACCTCTGCCTCTGATTGAACTTACTTCCAATGCATTTAATAGCGTTTATAGCGATGAAGTGGCCGAGAACATTAACGGAACAATCGTTAATGGTCCCCATTTTAGGAAATAAGGAGAGAGCGGAACAGATCCATTGTCATCGCAGGCTCTCAAATTGACCTAGAGGGAGACAATCACTCTAATTGATAGGTTAAGTTAGTGACACTCAAAAAGGTGCCTTTGGATAGCTGCAGCTCAACGTATAATAATGAGGGATACGGATACGTGTTAGAACGCTCCATCGGACTGTGGATACATGGCCATTAGCAGAAATATGACATGAGAAAAAATATGAAGAAAAAAAAGACATCCCTGGTGAAAAGATCAGTACGTGATTCTCTACTGATATCAGTATGACTATACTGATGTCGCCATGATCCTATGCTAATATCTGTTTCTATTGTGATATCACCAAATACATGTGTATAGTTTTTATCCCCCTGGTGAAAAGATAAGTATGTGATTTTACACTGAAATCTCTATGCTTATGAAGTGATATCAACATCCATGCAGGTACTTATCTTTTCATTACGGCCAAAAAAGGCCGTAGTGGAAAGATAAGTATGATTCTATAATGACATCACTATGATTCTATACTAATATAACTGTTTCAATACAGATAAAAATAACTATATATATATATATACATAGTTTTATCACCCTGGTAAAAAAATAAGTATGATTCTATACTGATATCACTAGGTTTCTATAGATATGTCACTATGTGCCACTATGTGATTCTCAATCGATATCAGATTGACTATATACTGATATCACTATGATGCTACACTGATATCAATATAACATTACTGACAACACTGTTTCTATAATGATTTAACTATATTTACTATATTTATATATATGGTGGTTTTTGGGACTACTGATATCAGTGTGCTTAGTGATTTCATTATTATAGTTTTTTAACTACTTTTATCAGTATCATATCAAAATGTCACTAAATTGAGGAATAATATCACCACATATTAGTATATTTGTGCTAGAAATGATTAGAGGTCGACAGCCAGGTTGTTTTTACAGTGCTACGTTTCGGCAATTTATTTTTGCCATCTTCAGGCACAGCTAATAAAGGTTACATAATACATAACGATTATATGCATGGTGAATTTAGATTTTAAAGTTCTCTGTAGCCATGTGGTTACTGGGGAACCAAT
>JAQIXS010005601.1:0-12306 GCA_034700785.1 Rossiulus vilnensis
AGAAAGATCAGACATGGATGCTGCCATCGGTCAGCTCAAGAATTGAGAATGAAGATAGGGAGGGTGAGAGGAAAAAGCACAAAAAACAGAAGAAAAGCAAGAAGCACAAACGAAAGGGGAGCCATTCTGATTCAGATAAGGTAAGTTTGGAATTGAAGGAACATGACAGTAACAATGCATACTTGTAGTTGATCTAATATCAAATTTATAATTATTGACAGTCAGAAGTCGATGAATGGATAGAGAAAGATGCTGATGATAAAAGTGCACAACCTGCAGCAGGTGTCAGTAGTTCAGCTCAAAATAAATTGGAAGTAAGAATACAGTTTTAATTACAATATTTGGAATCATATTAATTTAATTTAATTTAATAAAAGTGTTTTTTTCCTGAAGCGTGACTCTTGGATGACTCTACCAGCAAACTTTGTGCCCACCTTGACTCGAGAGGAGTTCAAGCGCAAAGAAAAAGGTGCGAGTATTGCGAAGAACGAGGAAGTTAAGCCATCGATTGACACGGTAATTTTATTCATAAAAAGTTTTAAAATGAAACTGATTATCATAACTTATAATGTAAATTGATTAAAGATTTGGTTTCATGTTCAAATTGATTGAAAAACTCCTTGCATTATTTCTTTATTATTAATATTATTTTATTTCATTGAATTAGCTTGGACAACATGCACGAGAACTTAATCCATACTGGAAGGATGGTGGCACAGGCTTACCTGAAGAGGAACCAACAAAGGAACCCGAAAACTTATCCAAAGTTGTGGATGTTGGAGACAGTGGCTTACGGTGGCTTCGTCAGGCTTACAGGCGTGCTGAGGAACAAGCAGAGGAGGAAGATCGTCCTTTAGAGGAAGTAGCTGCTGAAAGATGGGGAGTGAGTATTAATTTTGATAGCATTTACAATTTTTGAGCAATACATATAGATCAGAAATCTATTTTCCCTTCATAGAATTGTATGCCCAGTTACCTGTTCCAAAAACAAAATCAGAAATTTGCTTGAAGCTTATTTCTAATTTTACAGTTTAAAACAAATATTTATTAAGTCAGCGTAAAAATATTTTTAACCGTTAAAGCACCTGAGGGTAAATTAATCTACGATGAGGGAACAAACCCACAAATATGTGTAATTTAAATCAGGAGCTACTTTAAGTAATCCAGTTTACCATAACTTTGCATTGATTCCAGTCTCTAGAAAGACTTCAAACGATGCTGAAAGAAGCAGAGATGAAAAACAAAGAGAAATTGTCCGAGTGGCGACAGTCAAGGGGCTACGAGAGCAGGCACAGACACTCTCCGCACGACAGATCGGGTCAAAGGGAAAGCAGTTCACGCCATCACAGAGATTCGCCTTCCACGACGGGACGACGCTCATCTTCTCACGGTATGTTCAGGCCGCCCAAGAACGACGAAGACGAGGAACGAACCGTCCATCGGAGTGATGAACCGCGCTCAAACTACGTGCCTAGGTGGCGTAAAAAGGAATTTGTGGAGGAAAAACCAACAGAAGTCGCAATCGTAACGAAAGATTTAAGCAGTATGTACGATATACCATAAGCGCAAATTTATCTGAAATGGCAATTCAAACAACGGTCCTATCGAAACATTTAGATAACCCAGTTCAACCGTCTGGCGGAGAAAGTTCGAGCTCGGAATCGAGTGTCGATGAAACCAAGCGACTTCCAGAAAAGCGCAGCCCAAGTCCAGTTCCTTGTCTCAGTGACAAGGAAATGAACCAACTGGGTGCAAAATTACTGAAGGCGGAATTGATGGGCAACGACGTAAGTTGGAAAAATTGTTCTAAAATATACTATGTGTTTTACAAAACGTATGTCAGGTATCTTCTGAGATAACTGAAGGGTGCCAAACCATAAGGTCGTTAGTGACCAGGAAACCTCATATTGTTTTAAAATAACTTTTCTTAGGAATTGGCTTTGACCCTTAAAAATAAACTGGAAGCTGCCAGAAAAGCCAAGTCTGAACAAGGTTCCAGTTCCAACAGCAAGTCACAGGACGAAGTCGTCATTCTTACCAGAACGGATAACAGAGGGATGACCCGTCCCTTGAACCAACCGGAATCTGCGGCGGAACCATCGAGACGTCGCAAGGTTCAGAAGGTGGAAACGCACGACGAGGCTGGAAAGCGCAATCGCTATTTTGCCGACGACGACAAATATTCGTTGAAGCAAATGGTTGGCATCATTTTGTTCATCTTGTTTGCCGTAACATTCACCTTCTATTTGTTTCAAATTGTGGCTTTTTTCTTGCAGTTCGAACGCGAGAAACTCGGCACTGCTGAGGATCAGAACGCAATGTTTGCGAGACTGGCCGGTAAAGTAAGTACGGAGCATGTCCTTTCGGTTGCTAGGTTTCGGCTGTTCTGGTAACACACGTATCTGATGGAACAGGGACTGGATCCGACCAACGAAGATTACGACATGGATGAGGTCTTCACGAACAGGGCCAGCAACAAAGCGAGCGAGGCAAAACTTGATGCTCACGAAAGATTATACGCTATAAATGGTAAGTGCCAGTCAACTACCACTCTGACAGAACTGTTATGCTATTGTAGAAAGTTAATAAAAGAAGAATGCAAGATAAAAATTAATACATTCTGCCGAATCATTTTAAATGTATTTAATTTTCGCGGTTGGTTTTCTGTTGCTCAAACCAAAGACATGAAATTGCTGTATTACCGAAAAACTAGATGCATGTCAGCAAATGTAATTCTTGAAACTTAGAATGTAGCCAAAACCGAAAAATAATCGGAAAATGTGTGCACATTTCAAGAAAATATGAACGGGCACTAATTTTTGTTTAGACAGGGTGTCTAAAAGATTTAATAATGAAAACCAAGGACTTATTTTAACAAATTACAGTATCACATTTTTCCTCATTTTTTTTACTTTTAAACTGTCGTTATCAACAATAGAAAAAACACCATAACAATTGCTGGTTTTAAATTTCACATTTAGCCATGGCATTAAACACTTCTCGATCTTTGAACAGGGTAAAAATGCAAGACAGATTTATACGTATATAGAGAAGCATGTAGACACCCTGTTCATGTGTTCGTTAATTAATTACCTGCAACTAATCTGCTTTTCTTCTTTCCAAGAACACAAGCGGTCCTCTGCTGCGCTGGAACGCTGTCCTTACTGCTTTGACGGGAAGAATATGTCCAAGCATTTGATTGCCGCAATAGGAATGAAGGTTTGATGAGCACAGTTCTAATAATGCACCTTGAAAGTATCTTTGGATCACCAAATATATGGCTGTTATTATTCTTTCAGGCTTACTTGTGCTTGCCTTCGTTCCAATCCCTTACAGAGGGCCATTGTTTGATCGTTCCCATGCAACACGTTTCTGCTGCTACGTACTTGGATGAAGACGTGTGGTCTGAAGTTCAGGTAAGAATGGTCTAAAGTGGCAATAATTAATTTATTGCTTGAAATAAAAACGCTTACATTTAATACTTAATTAGCTGGTTGGTCGATTTCACAGATTTTCCGGAAAGGTCTAACAAAAATGTTCGAGGAGCAAGAACGTGACGTGGTTTTCTTCGAGACTTCCATGCACCTGAAGAGTTACCCTCACATGGCTTTGCACTGCGTGCCCTTGCCAAAGGATGTTGGAAACTTAGCTCCCATGTATTTCAAGGTAAGAAAATACCATTTTTTTCTCTTAAAAAGCAGTTCTGCATAACTTGTTGATCATAGTTTTTAAGTCAATTAAGTCTTTTAATATTAGGTCTCATACTTAACAAACTTAAGTTTTGAAGAAAAAAAATGAAATATAAATGCTAAAAGCAACAAATGACTTAAAATAAGTTAAGTGTATATTCTTAACACTTAAAAATATATACTTTTTTTTATTTCAGAAAGCTATTCTCGAATCAGAAACAGAATGGGCTCACAATAAGAAGCTGGTGGACTTAAGTCAAAAAGGGATTCACAAAGCTGTAAGTACAGCTCATTTTTATACTTAGTGTCATTTGCAATTGCATTAGTAAACGTTTTCTTCCTATTTAGGTTCCCAAAGGCCTGCCGTATTTCAGCGTGGATTTCGGCTTGGAGGGTGGTTTTGCCCACGTCATAGAAGACGAGAAATTATTCCCCAAGAATTTCGCCCCAGTAAGTATCGCATGACTCACAGTTTTAAGGCAACTGGCAATTTTAATGTAAAATTGTTAGAATTTACAATAATATAATACGTCCTTTTGTCGCCAATAAGTCAATTATTGGAGGAATGCTCGACTTGGATCCAAACATGTGGCGCCGTCCTATCCAAGAAAAGTTCAACGAGCAATGCAAGAAGGTTCTGCAGTTTGCAGAATGGTGGAAGCCTTACGACTGGACGCAGCGGCTCAAAAACCAAGATAATTAATTTAGTCACCGGCAGCTTCTTTATGCCCATACTGGATGATAATTGGCTTCCCCTTTAAATTGTAGCCGTTTATAAAGTGCAGGGCCTGAGATGCCAAATCTATATCTAAAATAAGAATGTTTTTGAATAAAGTTGTATATATAGTCGTCTTGTATTGTGTTTGTTCTTACCTGGAAACGTAATAAACGCTTGTCCCTTCATTTTTCCATTCAATAATCTGTATTGCAGCGTGTTTTCGTCATTATTTTGGTATCGTGAAAATAGAGCAATTAAATCTGTCTCCAGGACGTCATTGGCCAGGTTTTTCAGGTACAGCACCTAAAAATTCGCAAGAATTAAACATCCATTTATACACGGAAGTTGATAGAAATTCAGTTCGACAATGATGATGGTGACCATTAAGTTGATTAATATAAGAAAAATAAATACACCCGTTCCTCACTGTACTTCAGCTAAAGCCAGTGACAACTTCTTTAAAACTTTGTAATTTGATATTAGTTTGAATTTGAATTAAATTTAAATTTATACAATTTTAGACAACTTCAGTAATTTTTTAATGAGATGGAGCGAATCCTATATGAGAGACAAGTTTCGTTATATAGCATTTCGCTATATAACGAAACCTTACTGAAAATCACCTTGCTTGGCACCCCAGGGGCATACTGTTTGAATCGCGGAATCTGATGGATTTCGTCCAAGCTGAACCTGTTGGTCTTGATGTCCTCATCAGCGATAGGAACAACGTAGGTCCTCACAACAGGATCGTTTTTGGTGTATAAGTCTGAGGCTAGCATAAGCAAAGCAGTCATAGCCGTGTTCACTTTCTCATCTAACTGTCTCTCGGGTTTACTGCTGGCACCGGACACTTTCTCATCTAACCGTACCTCGGGTTTACTGCTGGCACGGGTCACTTTCTCATTCAATTGTCTCACGGGTTTAGTTTTGGCACCGGTCACTTTCGCGTTCAACTCTCTCTTGGGTTTACTGCCGGCATCGGCTTCGTCCCCCGCAGCATCCCGATAAAGGTCGTCCTTCAACTGCCGCCGCCGCTTGGGCTTGGACGCTTTCCGTTTGTTTCGATCCGCCTTTTTTACTCTTTCTATTAGTTGCTGCTCCACCCCCTTTAAAGAACACGATGGATGCTGGTCGACATCTGGCTGCTTCTGCATGAGCAGATTTCTCAACAGCCCTGTTTGGTGGCTAGTCGGTTTCAAACTTTTTTCCAAATCCATTTCGTGTCGGCTCAACTGCTTCGCATCCCTACGGCAAAAATGGAAAAACAAAATTGCTCCTTTAAATAACAATTCATCCTTTGGTTGCCAAGTATCTCACATCTTTAGCTCTTTCTCCACTCATGCAAATTAAGACATCTAAGTATTACAAAAGTTTTGCCAGTTAACTTTTAACAAGCTAGTGAAATTCTTGCAGACAAGAATCAATCACCATCAAGAGATTAAAGAGACGATGCAATAGCCAGTTATTTGTGCAAAACAATATCAAGACGGTAGCAATTGCCTTAGTAATAATGTTGTTTTAATAAACTACATGAAAAAGCGTGTTTAATTTTGTTGTAAAATTGCTACACATTCATGACAAACCCAACACAATCACTACTTACCTAAACGTGTTGAGTTTTGAAAGTTCTTTCTTTTTAGTCTCCATTCTGGCCTCAATGTCCGCCCTCATCTGCTCTATCGAGTTGGGATCTGGTCCAAGTCTGTTTCTGTTTTCTACCTACAATGACACAAACAATAACAGTAGGACTTATTGAAAAATGTTATAAGTAACATATACCATTGAAGTGTAAGGAGCAATGAGGTCGTCATGGGACAGTACTGAAAAGCTTGCCTTATGGGTATGGCCAGAGTTACTTAACCTGTGACATGCATACGACAGTCTCTAAACTGAGAAAACATCTTCAGTAGTAACCAAAAGTTCTCGAATATTTTTTGCATTTCAGGCAAGCACTCAAAACCCACAATTTCAAAAAGCTTTACATAACCCTCAGTTCGATATTTCTCGAAGTTCCATTGCCTCACACACCTGACGTAACACAAGTTCGCAGAATTACCTTGTTCATCAGGTCATCGAAGGCGAGCTTAAATATGATATCGTCCTTGTCTAATCCCATCTCCCTGAGATTGTCGACTTTGTTTTTGCGAGATTCTAAATTGCAGAAATCTGACGCGCTCAGCTGCCCTGCAAATTCAACCGGTATGGGCACATGAGAGGTCGATGACTGAAAAGACCGATGCCTCGCGAACTGCCTGAAAAGTTCAATGCAATTCAACATTAGACAGCAATATAACAAATACATAAGGGGTTCATCCCATTAGGCAACAATAAACATTTTAACAAGTTAGGGGTAGAACTTGGTATTCTCACTCTTCAAGCGATAGGTTGGTGTCCAACTGCTGCTTTGACAACAATTTCAGTTGTCTTTCTCCTTCAGTTTCTGGACTTTCATCATTTGCCACACCCTCAGGAAGCCTAAAACGGCGTCCGTAGGGAGTCATCCTGTTTACGGATCTCCTCTCTTGTATTCTCTGGGATCTTCTTGGGTTATCACTAAAAACAATAAAAATTACATTTCAGTTCACTAAAACATTATTTTGGAGTAAACAGACTAAAATGTATTTCTCAAAAGTGCAATTAGGTCTAAACGGAATCAATGCGCATTTCACAACAGTAACCCTTTCCTCACCATGGCTTCCCACTTCGCCAGAAAGTAACCGGGGCTTTGTCGCTCACCTTTCCTCCGGTCATTCCCTCTATCGAATAAATAAACCTTCGAATAAATACTCTTGCCTTCGAACGCGTTTAATTTGAAATTAAGTTTGACAAACATTTTGTCAACTTTCAGCTTCGCCCACCATTCCTCGTTTGAATGGACCTTCGGAATTGCGGACCACGTGACTTACCAGCAAAGGGACTTGGTTTGTTATTCGTCTTGAAAAACAATAGAGAATAATATCGAAAATACGTCCGCGTCGCCCTGTTTGTCCCAGTCTTCGCACCGGCAGATTTATAATTAATAACAAATTGAATAATACCGACTAATATACACTATGGGCATTCGCAGGGTTAGGTACTTCTTGAGGGAGCAGCTTTTGCGCACACTAGAAGCACCCTAAAGTGAATGCAGTGCTAAGACGAAGGTTGCCCCATTATATTCTAATTTCGCAAGGTGGGCGGAGCTTTACTCTGACGTAGCTTGCAGGCCCTGTCCCTGATGAATTCAGCTTATTAAGGAGCTATCTTTAGGACCAGGGCAAGGGTCCGATAGGGTAAACCCCGAGTAAATTGCTTTTCATCCCCTCTAAGCCAACTGCTTTCCCATTGGTGCAGTGCCGGATTAACCCATGCAGTTAGTTGCCCTTAGGCCGTCGAAATCTCGGAGGGTCCCCTTTGCAAATTATAGCCTAACACGTTTTAACCAATAAAATTTTGATAAACCAATTTTATTATATAAAAAAATAAACATTGAGAAACAATATATTGTAATACAGTCGAGCCCCGCTATAGTCAACCATCTGCGGACCCAACAATAAGTCCACTATAACCGATGGTTCACTATATCCAATTTTTTTAAAAAGAATATTTTTTCGCATGAAACAGTAGTGTTGTTGGAAATAGTGGTTGCGATAGTACATAATTTCTTATAAATTAATAATTCATTAAATATTAATCAAAAAGAAGAAAAATGTATTAACAATACCTAAAACGTGATTTTATTTTTACATTCTATGGAAAAACTTACTTATGGTCTATTGAATACAATTCGACTTTAAGTAGAGTTCATCAATTTTTCATCAACAATTAGTAAAGAATTCATTGTTTTTTTGTCCACATTTTCTGTAGAAAAAAAAATGTTCAGGATATTCACAGCCGATTTTTGTCCAATTGCCTTCCATGGATTTTGGTCAACATTAACGCACACTTTGTTTCACAGAACTATTGTTAAGGCTGTTGGTGAAAATGTTCCAAAAACTACATGCAAATGACGTATTTTGGCCTAAATTTAAGGTTTTCCCCTGACTTTCCCAGGTTAAATATTTTATTTTCCCCTGACCTGTAGGGCACCCTATCAACCAAATAATAAGTGAAGGCAATTGCGAGTCCACTATAACCGAACTGCCATTTTCTCCGCTGTCCACTATAAGCGTATAAAATAACAGTAGTTAAATGGGAGTCCCGTGGGTGACCATTAAAAATGTTCACTATAACTTGGGTTCATTATAGCGGGGTTCGAATGTATTATTAAAAAAACATTAATTCTCTTTCAAAATCAAATTCAATGTTATTTTGATCCCTTGTGACTTGACGCTGGGCCCCTAAAAGTCGTGGGGCCCATAGGCCGGTGCCTACTTGGCCTAGAGCTATATGGTTACGTTAACTACAGTCCAAATTTCCTTGACAGCCCAAACTGAAATTTTTACTTCATTCGCATTAAAAAAATTTTCAGGATTTTTTTTCCTCTCAAAAATTTCACACAACATACATCAATAAAATATAGGATTTTCTTCAACAAATATAGGATAAATACATCCTAAACCATGCGTTCCACATTTTGATGCAAAGTTTGCTGAAAAATATTCGGATATATATAGCCACACCCAAACGATATTTCCAGTATAGTGGTCAAAAATTTAACCATCACAAATATTATGCACTTCTATTCAGTTAATAACAACTCATGGATTTCTATACATCGATCAAAACAAGAATTTCGATTTAAAAAAATAAACGAAAATATGGATTAGAATTTGAGTATTTCTTTCACATTTCTTGATAAGCGTTTTTAGAAACACGCCTATTATTAAAGGATCGGCCGTTAATTTTGACAATAAGAGTGCCTCTAGGAGGAAGGGATTAAAAAGGAAGACATTTCAAAATGTTAATCTGTAGAATGAATTAATATTTTGGTGTCTTCCTTTTTATTCCCTTCCCCTTAGTCACTCTATTGTTACAATTAACGGCTGATCCTTTAATAATAGGCCTGTTTCTAAAAACGCTTGTTACCGGCTTGTATCTAAAAACCATGTATCTATCTGTAAAATGAATAGATACACTGTACATGGGAAGTGTTTGCGGAACCAAGACATTGCCGGACAGGGGGAAGGAAAGGAATTACAGGAATTTCAACGTGAAAGCGGTTTTTCGAACTGAACCTGGCAAAGGAGGAGGGATGTTAATAAAAACCGGACGGGGGTCTAAACATCATGAACATTGTAGGACGCCCTTTATGGATAACCCCTAAAATTTATTTAATATACATTTCCTGCAATTCTTGCTCCTAAGGCTTTGTCACATTTTCTGCACTAATAATATTAAACATTTCAACTTAAAACTTCATTTAAAGTTAATTTTAGTTGATAAAACGGCCTTTAACCATAACCTGAGGCTGAGACACCCTTTAAATTAGTGGTTGCCTGTAAATGGATTTGTACATAAAAAGTGAAGCGAAATCGGCGCATATTAGCCATCAGGAGATCCAAAATGGTAAATTTGTAAGAAAAAAAAATTAAAAATTGCACATTATATACATGTATACAATAAATCTTTTTTTGAAATTTTAGTTGTTTTTCAACAAATCTTTTAAAACGTTAAATACCGTTTCTGGCTGAAATGCACTAGATACAACAATATAAATTGCATATAATAGTAATAAGCAGGACGAGAACAACTACATTTATACATGTGCCGTTATCTTTGATTATTGGTCTAAAATAGGCTAAATTATCAAATTTGTAATCAAACTTTTGAGAACGGTTTACTTTACTTTTTTTTAAACAATCCATTAAAATGGAGAAGAATGACCAATGATTGATAGATCTTTGTGGAACAGAATGACTTCCGTTCACAAAATTATCCCTATCCGAAAATCGCATATAGATAAAAATCCCAAGACAAAAAAAATTAAAACTGAGATTACAAACAGATTTTAGCCTGAATTTCCACACAAAATGTGCAAAGAAATATTAATTAATGTAACACAGGAATGGTAAGTGTGGATCGATCCTTGTGAAGACCAGCTTGTGATTCAAACTTTGGAAATAGACAACAAACAACAACAACCGACATGGCTTTTAAGGATTTAGGGATAGAACAATCCAGTCAATAAATACACTACAATCATATAAAATAGTAAATAGAACAACATCATCAATATAACTTGAGTAAACTCGACAACATAAACATAATTGAGAATTGAAAATTCAAGAAGATAGTATATTAGTAGGTAGGAACTCAGCCCTCATAGAGGGCACCTTAACGTTGGCCCTCACTGGAGTTCCATTACCAGAGCAAGACAAGTCGAAACAATAAACAATGGCGAACATTGCGAATCATGAAGTCAAATTATTAACTTAACTTGCAAATAACGCATAATGATGAAATTATTTTAGAATTTACAGAGTTTTGCAACAATATTTTTACTTCGGTACTGTAAATGCCTATATGCATTTACAAGGTGTTTGGTAGCAACAGAAAAATGAAATTTATGGGATTTGCGAAAACATTCAGGATCATCTCGAATTTTACGACATCTGTGTCATCATTTATCCACACAATACTGATTGACGTTAAATTTTAATCTTAAATAACGAGAACATGACGTCATATTTAAAACAATTTAAGGGAATTTTAGGTCCTTCAACCTCCTTTGGTGACATTGGTACTAATCGTTTAAACAAATCTTTAAAATTAGAACAACAATAGGGAACAGGAAGTTACCGAAGTGGCTGATTACACATGTACAGTGTGCATCGCGCACATTTTCCCACTACTGCCAAATTTCGGCCAACGAACAATTGATCCGATTAGTTAGACAATTAGTCCAATTAATTAGAAACACTGCCTCCAGTGGCGCAGTCTTGTTTTTACCACGTGAAATTAATTTTGAAATTAGGAGAAAACCGCTTAACCGCAGTGGTCATCGCCTTGTTAACCTGGACCACAATTTTAATATAAGCCTCAGATATTTCGATAATTTTTGAAACTTGATTAAACCATGGTGCGCAATACTTTGCTTTAACAATAAATTCTTTACACAAAAGATGTCCATCAGAAAGTCAACTTTTTACGCGATTTTCTTTGTCAATTTCAATGAAAAAAAATACGAACATCTGCTGTCATAGTGTTCCTAAAAACGCGTGCATTCTTGTTTATGGCTTTTCACCTGAGAAATTGATGATGAGCAATAAATTGTTAACAAAACGAGCTATTTCGATTTTAAATAGAATATCTGCTCGCTGAACAAATTACATTTTTTAAACCTTTAGGTGGGCCAGTTAATTCATGTGCAACAGCCATTTTCCAACTGGCATTGTAGCCAAACCGTTGATTACACACGCTAATGACAGTTGCAGATTCTTGTTTTCTGAACTTTTTACATCTAAATTTGATTTTTCATGGAGATGGTAAAAATGCTTCTAAAATCACATTTTGGTAGACATTTCCAAGGAATTGCCCAATTGGAAATTTGAGCAGGCATACAAACGTTTAGAACAAAAAAATAAGAAATTACAAAAAAATTAAAGAAAGCTTTGTACGTGCAAGTTTTTTTTAATGACAAATTATGCCAAATGTTCAAAAGCCATAAGGTTGAAATAAGTGCTGCCACCTCTGAACATATTTTGAAACAGGATGCGAAATCGTAAACCTGTGTGCCTGCGTTGTTTACTTGCTGATGATGTCATGGGTCACATGATTCCATCAGCCAATCATTTTTTTTAGTTATTAGTGGGCATATATATATAAAAGTTTAAATATAGTTTTGCCTTGTTTCAACTTTTGGATGCCTGCACAAGTTCCCTGATACATGCATTGCATTTGACTATTTGTATAACATCTTTAGAAATATTATTTATAAAAGCAAACTAAGTTGTGTTAGTTAAGGTGTTTAGTTAATAT
>JAQIXS010005602.1:0-12305 GCA_034700785.1 Rossiulus vilnensis
ATGCAGATCTACATATAAATGTGTATTTCCATCAATGGAAATTGACACTTAAGTGTACATTTACATGAATATTTTTTCCATCTGGGTTTGCAAAACCTGTCAAACTCTTTAACTTATACAAGTTTGGTGTGCACCAAAGAATGTCCAACATAAGAGGCTGTTCTAGGTGGGTACATGCTGAATAACTTGGGTGATGCATTTACACCCTGCCTCATGACATATTCTTGCTGAGTTTTCAAATACGTTTCGCTGATGCTGAATATAACACAATAATTTGCTCTAAATGGACCCCATCTTGTGTGACCTGCCACATCTTAATAACATATATTGTATCCATTTTTCCCAGATTTCCCCCGATGGAAAATATTGCGCCAGGCGGATTTCGAAATCCGTTGTCAAACGCATGTGTGCCAACCACAGCCGATGAGAGATTATGTGACCTGCATTCTAAAACAAAGAAGGCGGTCGATGTTCTCGCTGCTGAACTCGAGAGGCTACAGAAAGAGCAGGTGTTTTTAATAGAAACTGCATCTCACCAAAATGATTCTCAGACCAATGTCAAAGTATTTGAAAATGCTGTACTTCAAGATGCACTAGAGCAACAAATTCTCTGCCTTATGAGAACCTTGACCTCTTTCCATAAGGAATTAAAAAACGCTAAGCTCTTAGATGAAAAACCTTCACAGCCAACTCCAGCCGAGCAAGTTTGTGCGACTGACGTCCAACATCCAGTAAGTTTTTATTTCTCGACAGTAACACTGTTTTTAAAAACCCAAAAGCGAGTTTTACATGAATCGATTGTTTTTTTTTTTAAATATGTAATTAATTGTAGAAAAGTTAGTCATACCAGTTGCATGTCAACATCTTGTAAAAGTGTGTGTATAAGCCACACCCCTTCTTCAAATCTTAACATTTTGTGAAAAAAAGTGTGGCTTATACGCGATCAAATATGGTATGTTAATAGCAGTTGCATTGCAAGCACTCGGATATTTTTATAATGATTTTAACTATCTTTTATGTTAAAAAAGGGCATCTTGCAAGATTTCTAAATAATCCCAATTCTTGTGTGTTTAATTTTAGAAAACAAAAATGAACTTGTGCAAAGAAAAAACTGGCCTTTCGAATAATTCTATTATATAAAAAGTACATTTGGCCACATGTTATCATTTCAATCATTCAATGTAGACATTGTAAGCCCACTAAGCTCATATTCATATGATAGTCCTGTGATTATTTTCAGACTTGTAAAGGAATATCAAATGAGAAACCAGAAACTCAACTGGAATCCAAGCGAACTGTGGCTTTCCAACCATGCAAATTTATTGATGATGATGACCAGTTTTGCATGTTTTGTAATCAAGTTTTTATGGTGACCACTGATTTGCTGAATCATTTACACAAGCAACATTCTCATGACATGGAGGTGAGCATTTTGACTTTTGAAAACTTGTCGAGCAATTATTCAAACGTACTTTAATGCAAGTGTTCAGTTCCTGACCAAACATTGCAATTATATCTCAGGCACTTAATAATTTTCCAAACTTGGGTTGTAATTGGGACACGTATGGCACTAATTGTTTGTTATCTTGCTAAATTAACTTTTCTTGGTTTCATTGAAGCATGTGGCACCTTCTGCCCGACCGTGGTTCTTGTCCAAACACCAGCAAAAGATGGTTGCCGAAGGGCAGGCTACATGTCTACCACTACAAGGTATCACATTAGTTTTATTGTGATGTCATAAGCAAATTTAGTAAACAGCTTTTTTTTAGGTGTGGAATTTCTGATCCCTTGCTCAGCTTTTTTCTGCAACTTGTGCAAACAATTTTACGGCGATGTTTTTGCTGCCAGAAATCACTTGGAGAGCGAAGAGCACAATTTATGCTATGATGTAAGTACCTCTGCAAAATCAGACCTCTTGAAAAATTGGTGCATACTTGATGATACCATATTTTCTCGTGTGTAAGCAGCGTCCCAAAGTCGAACCTTAGTTTTAAGAAAAAATTAATTTGTTCATAAAATGAACTTTTTCTACTTGGTTTATTATTGAGAGTTGTTTTCTTAAAGCGGATTCAAATTGCCTTTTGAACCATTTCAAACTGACTTTTTCTCCTGTGGTGAAGTCCTTTTGTGTTTACTTTTGGGATAAATAGAAAGGGGATGCTATTAATCGCACCCCTTAATCAGATTTAAAAATGTTGTGAAAAAAGTGTGGAGTATGCACGGCTTCATACGCTGTTCCTGATTTACATTTTCCATTTCTTGTCAGCAACTCTCTGCCACCAATCCCGAGTTTATGCAGACATTGAAAGAGATGCACGGCGCTAAGAAGCGGGCAGCTCTAAGTCAAGGTTTGAAAAGGAAGTCGACCGATGATTGCAGAAACCCTGACCAAATAAAAAGTACACCGAGCAAAAGACCGGTCGGTGATGCAGTGGTGAAAAGGAATAACCCAGAAAATTTCTTGTGGAAACCTGCAGCAAGTAAGGAACATTCCAGTCCTGACGTTGTGTCAGACATACTGAACCTGATGAGCCAGAACATAGAAGGTTCCAAAGCAGAATCGACTAAAATCCAAGATGAGACCGAGTCCTGTCATAAGGGGGTCGGACAAGCACCTGAAGCGATTGCAAACATACCAGAGGGTGCTAACTGCGATGAGCTCCGCGAAGCCATGAACTGCTTCGGGAAAAAGACTGAAATTCACTCAATTCTAAGAAAAGACATCAACGAGGGGGGAAAACTCGCTCAAAACTCAAAGGGAAACATTTGGAATAGAAGGCGAAGAAAAAAAAAGATAGAAGAGAAAATGGAAACATTGTCAAAGGAGAAGAAAAAGACTGTTTTTGGCACTCTGAGAGAGAAATTGAACAGAGCCTACGGGATTAAACAGCGCCAGAAATTTCCACAAAAGCTGGACACCGTTTCCACCGCAACTTGTGTTCCTGAAGTTGAAGCTGAAGCAAATGCAAAGCATTCATCTTTCAGTAATGGAGGTAAAGCATTAGAGTACTTGTTGAGGGTTTAAATGAAAACGCCGAAAGGTGATACTGCGAAAATGAAAAACGTCGAAGGATAAAATGACGAAAAAGATAAAAATGTCTGAATATCAGCATCCAATTTACGTAAAGATTTCGCCTATAGGCCTGCATGTAATTAGTGTTCCTCTGATTCAAGTTTTGCAAAGAAATTGTATTTTTTGAAAATTTGCCTTCATCGTTCCTTTAATAATATTTCCAAAAACACTCGAAAGGAAATTTGCCCCAAGAAAATTCTAAAAGGAAAATTGGGTCAAGAATTTGAAAAGAATTTTCAAGAACTTTAAAACTAAGTTTTTTTGAAATGTTTCAATGATTTTTTTTTTAAGAATCGAAATTCTAGAAACGTCAAGAACCTCATTAAACACTACATATTTCTGAAACGTTTCTTATTTAGTGGAATTGTACGATTAATTTATTTAAAAAATCAAATTGATGTTTTCCCTTTATTGATTTACCTTCAATCAAACTTAATGTTCGATACAAAGTGTATGGTAGAACCTGTCATTCAGTTCAATTTCAGTTTCCCACTTCTGGACCCAATTTTTTCTCAATTTCAACAGGTGAAGGGAAAGGTTCAGAACAAGATGAAACGTTTAAGGAAAAGCTCTCCGTTGAATCCATGGAAAACCAGGACAGCTCCGATAAGGCTCCTAAACCGATTTCGTTTTTCGACGAAAATGTACAGGAGATGACTATAGTTTGCGAGACCGGTAAGATTTCTTTCCGCCAAATCTGCTGCGCGTTTACGTTGAAAGTGTAACATGCTAATTTCATTCATTTCAGGGCATGAGAATATCAGTATTCCTGTGTTAGTTTACGAAAGCACGCCAAATGTTCCGAATGCCGCAAAATTTTAAGGAAATTAGAAGGTTTTGTGGTGTGATCAAATACAAGCGCGCTATAATGCTAAATTGTATGTGGAGTGTTACGTGATGCAAGGATAAACACCTACGGACTTCCTGAGGAACTTACCTGCACCCCAGTTTGTTACGTGATAAGTGAACAGCCCCTATTGGCCATTGGGTAAATTAAGCCCAAGATCGTGGACTCATCCAATGAACTGGTCCTCCCATTGCAGTTAATCTTAACGGACTGCACAAAAATATTATAATTATAATTAAAGCTGCCAGAATCCATGCCATGTGACTGGATATTCCTGCTGTCATTTCCTTCACATCTCATTCATGTTGATGAATTAAGCATAATAAATTGGTTCATTAAACCTTATTGCTTGGCTTGAGATGATGCTTTTCATCAGCTCCCAGGCAGCAGATCTGTATATAAATATTAGTTTTCCTGTCAAAAATGGAATACTTTTGAATTCCTTAACGCAACATGTACACCAAAATGAGCTCTCTGAACGGCGCACCTCAATATATATTATATTGGTAATTTGCGTTGCAATCAATTTTATTTTTATATTAAAGTTATACCAATTAAGTCAGGATGAAAGATTTCTATTTTTGTTCTACCGGAAATAAGGTTAAGTAAATTTTACATGAACGAGAGTCAGAAATTCACGAAAATGTACAGTATGATAAGAAATGAAAAATTCCAGGAGAAGATGTCCTGCAAGTTATTCAAATATACATTTTATATGTCAAGGATGTAAAGTGTTCCTATATTTTTCAACTCTTCCTATACATTCCTATATTTTACAAAAATTCCTATTTGCTCATGCATGTATATTTTTACAATATCCTCGAAACAAAATCAAATTGTGTTCAAAAGCAACCAAATTACACATAGAATATTTAAACTTCTTGGATTCAAGATATCCAAGCATTTAATTTATGTTGTTTAGTATGTTTATTTTTTCTCCGAAAAATGTGTTTATGTTCCCTCATTTTTTCCTATATTCCTAAATAAATATGCCTCTGTACTGCTTTACTACCTTGTATTTGTACAAGCAGGGATTTTTATGGTACGCAATTTCATTTTATCATTATTTGATTGTTGATGAAGTGAATTTAAAAAATTGAGGACAAATCTCTGAATAGAATGTCGACATTTTCATTCCATATTCATTATATATATTTTCACATTTTGTTCATTTTTTTATTTCACTTCTAGATTTATACTTCACACAATTTCATTTAATCATCATGTCATTGTTACTGAAATGAATTTTAGCAGTTTGAGAAACATGCAGTTAAGATTAGGAAAATTGAGGATAGAGCTTTGTACCGAATGTTGATATTTTCATTTTGATATTAATTTTATTTTCATTGCTGATATTTTGCTTTACATGTATATAATACGAGCAGGGATTTGTTTAGCACGTAATTTCATGAAGTCAATTTTAGCAGTTTGGGGCCATCCACAAAGGACGTTTTCGAATTTTCATCGTTTTTAGACACTCCCCTTTGGCCGTTTTTATTTAAAATTGCCACAATGGCAATTTAGTTGCAAGTGATAACCAGAATATCAGTTTTCAATCACGTTTACCTAGTTTTCATGCATTTCTTACCGTATTAAATGCAGAAATTCCAGCATCTCCCTGCCCCGGACGTCCTTCATAGATAACCCCTTTGAGAAACATTCAGTTCATTACTGGAAAAAAAAATGAATGTCGAAGATTTTGTTTTCATAAACTGAAAGTTGATGCTTTTGTTCGTGAATAAATATTGTAAACAACTTCATGTCTTACTAATTTGTTAAACATTGACATCAGTTTAATAGTGATGATACAAGTAGAAAACATATGATAAACAACGAACACTTTAAAATGAATTTTATCTATTTAAACCGCAAGGTTTGTGCGCACTGGGAAAGTCAGGCAAGAGAAAACTGGTCAGGGAGAATTCCGTTTTTGCACCCAAATCAGGGAAAGTCAGGGCAGTGATTTTCCAAGTTTTAGCATTTGCCTCGTGAAAAGATTTTCGATAAGTCATTCAAATTCCGCGCCAAATCACGTTGACACAATTCAGCCCTAGATGGCGTGACCATCGAGGCCCGCTGGCCAGGTTGGGGTTGTTCCTGGGAGATTTTGACGTTAGTTTTGTAGCTCGTTTGGGAGAAAGTCTCAGGTCGGAAGGTTGCCGATAAACCTTACCATCACTGATCTATGCCATTTATTTTGTTTATTGTACGTTCCATCGCTTGAGTGCTTGACCGACGGCGGCCCTGGACTAAGCTGCAGCCAACAAAATAGGGTCTGAAATGTCAATTCGACGGGCAACCCATGCTGGTAGCTGGTACACAGAATCAGGTAATTCGTTTTTGGGCGATTTCTCTGCCCCATCCACCTGTGCATTTCTCGACGTTCTAAAAAAGCAGCAGTTCTTCGGCTCTCATTCGGTGCCGTCGACCGTTTGACGATTGCGTAGCCATCGGGGTATTTTAAGAAACAATGCACTGTCCACAGCTCAATCGCATGTAGGTCAGGCACCCGTGTCAGCTGTGCGCATATCATTCTTTGTTCCCAACCAGGAAAATCCAGTTGTTGCTAAGTGCACCCTAGATATGCGGGTTATAGACCGTGAGCTCCACGATTCTCCATCAAATTAGCAGCTTGGCTGAAATAACACGAGCTCTTCTTTTGCTGGCTTTACCTTTTTGCTGCTGGCACCCTAGCTATGATGACACTCAGCTGATACCCTCTGGGCCAGGTTGCTCCATGCGTAGAAAGAAAAAGATTTTTCGGAATTTCTTGCTCTGCGTTTCAATCGGCGGATTCCGAGATGAATAGGAAAGTGATTCTTGTCACCGAACAAGTTTTCCAGGAATAGCTTGAATTCGAATTTTTTTGTAAATTTCGGGATGAAATGTGCAATTTGAAACCTATGGTAGCTGGCGGACATTTAAATTTCGGCTGGGGACAGAAGACCAAAGCTATGCATAGATGTGCTGTTGTCTTTTTTTCGATCCTTGGCCATCGGAAAAACCTTGAACGATTTCTGAGAAAATGCAAAGGAAATGATTTTAGAGTAATGTTATCTGAATTTCTCCGAGTTTTCTTTATTTGAAACCGCATTGATAAGAAGTCATTTTGAAGATACAACCAGTGTTATTTTGTTATTCGATTTACCAATGGTGTTGGTATCCATAATAATGTAATAGAATCAACCAAAAATTTTTTTTTGATGGATTACACCTTCTACTGCATATCATATCCTTGCTTACAGTAGGGTGCTGAGTTGAATTTATGTAGGCTAACGATAGCAAACAAAAATTAAATGGTAAATTGCAAAGTAGACTACTGATCCAGGTTGGCTAAATCTTCACACACTCAGATGCTGAAATGTTTCAATGTTCCTTAAATGATTTTAAGATTTCTGAAATGCTCTCAAATTGACGTTTTCAAAGTTGCCTGTGTTCCTCCTATAAAATATGCCTACATCAATTTATTTTCAGAATTTTCGCGGCTGTTTCAATTTGTCACCATCTTCCCTAAATTGCTGTAATTAGGGGACTGTCAGGGGGGTTGGTTTTTCAGGATATGAATTTTAACCGGTTCATTGTTTTTCTTTGTGGGTTAAGGACGTGAATTGCATTGTCAACTGGACGATTGGCTGGCCTTAGCTGACCTTGCCCATACTCCTGCTAGAGCAGTAATTGCTCCGTAAGTTAATTTCTTTCATTCAGCGAAAAGAAACTAGTATGCAGTCTTGTTTTTTATTTGCAAAAACGTAGCTCACCAATACCTAACCCGACCAATGTTTTTACTTTTTTATGCCGTAGAACATGTAAGTGCCTAACAGTTTACCACGCTTCTGTTACAGCCATGCTGGTTACACTTATTGTGGAGCTTGCAGTGCCTTTGCTTATCGACAGGTTATCCCGAAATACATGTAAGCCTTTGTGAGATACGTACAGATTTCAACGTTTGTTGAGGGAAGTGTCCATTAAGGCATAATTGTTTTTCCAGTAAGCATGTCTTCATATTGGGTCCGTCCCACCATGTGCGCCTCTCAGGTTGTGCCCTCTCTTCCACCTCTAAGTATAGGACGCCTCTGTATGACTTGACAATTGATATGAAAAGTAAGATTAGGCCAGTAAATGCACTTTTCGACCGAAGCAATAAGAGGTAACACGTTCAGTTTCATTCTTGATTTAGTATATGACGAGCTGTTTTCTACCGGTTGTTTTGAACGAATGAGTTTGCAAACGGATGAAGATGAACATAGTATAGAAATGCACTTGCCTTACATTGCCAAAGTCATGGAAGAGTAAGTGAGATGGACTCTTCTTGAAACAGTTATTATACAAGTGGATTTCTGGCTGGACGAAATAATGGTTAATTGAATATATTATAAATATAACGTTTACGATTTACTAGAGGATTTACTACCCAAAAGGTTTGAAATAAACAGTTATGCGATCTCCGGAAATGTGCTTCGGGTTTATTTCAAGTTTATTTAATTTAAAAAAAAATAAATGGAACAGTTTCAAATTACAATAAATGATTCAGACCCTAGTGGACAACCAATTCTACATGAGAAAAAATAAATTTAGAAATAAGTACTTTAAACAAAATGTCGCTATTTGGCCTGAAAAACCTGAAAACGTAATATTAGCGTTGGTAATTTGAGCGTTTTGAAACGAGATTTTTGTCATTACCAGTCCTAAATATCACAAGAAATGACAAACTTATTTTAACATAAATTAATAAATGAAACAGCAGTGAAGCTTTTTAAAATGGGATTTGGCAGGCTGGATGGTTTTGCTTTAATCCGACACCAAAAACCATGAGACTAAACAGCCAGATTTTCTCAGTGTTTTATTCTTAAACTAATTCTGTTATATCAAGTGCTAGACTGTGCTTAGATTTGCCTTCATGTTTTTAATTATTTTGTTTTAGCTATCGTGATCAATTCACAATAATTCCAATCTTAGTAGGCTCACTTTCTACTGACAAGGAGACTCAATACGGCAAAATCCTTGCCCATTATTTAGCTGACCCTCAGAACTTATTTGTGATCTCTTCTGATTTTTGCCATTGGGGCCATCGATTTCGCTACACTTATTACGATAAATCGTGCGGCAACATTTATCAGTCTGTCGAAAAGCTGGATCGCATGGTATGACGCTGTTACCATTGCTTCTTATCACATGCCCGTTGTTGCAACTTGGAGGATCGGATTTGATGGTAATGTTGTTCTTTTCTTGTCATGTTAGGGGATGGACCTGATTGAAGAAATGACTCCGCAGGGATTTTCCGACTACCTTAAAAAGTTTGGAAACACTATATGTGGCCGACATCCTATAGGAATCTTATTAAATGTAAGTAAAACTAGCTTTGCTTTTTCAAGGAAAGATTGCTATTTTTTCTAATAGTTTCATAAATGAAAAATGTCTGCAATAATCTGTAGCAATTTCTGTACGTATAAAAATAAAGCAGATTGTCGCAAATTTCTTCAACACCCTTTCATAATAAAATTGTTCACGTTTTAGGCCATTCAAACCTTGCAGAAGACTGGCAACGGGCATAAGATGTCCCTTAAGTTCCTTAAATATGCACAATCTAGCCGGTGCCTCAACATGCACGACTCTTCGGTCAGTTATGCTGCTGCCTCGCTCGTGTTTGAATGACGGACAAACCCCTAGCCCAGTTTTTAATCTTGCGGGTGCATGGTTTGTATATACATTTCCTTTTGAAACTAATAAACGTGGTGTTAAGGAACGTTAATTTTAGGTCGAATTTTTTCGACTATTTTTTTAGCCAAGTTGTTACGTAATTGCTAGCTCCTCTCCCCCCCCTTATCCTTTTTCCACTTTTTAAGTAAGAAGTTTAGTTACGATTAACTGAAGGATGTAAAAAAAGCTTTTATGCAACAGCATTGGTTTTGTCAGTTTTCCGTGAAATATTATCGAACTACTTATTTTTTCAACGTGAACTCAATAATGATGACTATGTAATGAGCGATAGATGAAATCGATACACTATTATAGCGAAGTCTGAAAATAAAACCGAGTAAAAGCTGAAATTTGGACTCATGTTTAATTCTGCATTTTACGATATAGCTACGTGTATCGTTTAGCATAATAATCGTTGATAGGTCTACTCCTAATGATGAAAGTTTTATTCGTACTCGCTTATTCAAAAGGGTTACATCTAATTATACACTTCATTATTAGTAATTAATATGTAAATGTTTGAAATTGTATAATCATTGCATTAATACAAATGCATACAAGGACATCATATAATTTGCTGCAAACTGGTTCACATGGGTGTGCATTAGTTTTTTTTCCAGTAAAATCTGGACATTTTTCAACATTTTGGAACAAAAATAAAAAACTAAGGCAAACGAATGCTAGCACGAAAATTGATCTAGAATCAAAAAGTTTTATTACATAACATCATTTGATTATGTGCATTTATGCCCCAGTATACAGTGATAATAGATAAATGTACAACAAAAACACTGGATAAAATAACAATGGTTTCTTTTCCTGCAACTCGTCAACACACAATAATGAGCCAGCGCTAAACGCTGCCCAGACAACTCCCATTAGCTGAAAAAAGGCAACATTAAGCATTATTGGAAATCAATTTGCAAGTATTCGCTAAATAAAAATATTACCTTTATTAGACTGCAAGCAAGGGTAAATTGGTGCAGAACCGGTATTGTGCTAGCAGTAATTATTAATGGCAGAACGGAGTATCCTATCACCCCCAAGCATTGTGAATAATTTACCTGTAACGGGATTTTCAGTTACTTTCATTCAGTATGACAAACGGAAATAACGAATTCCTTGTTAGTTCTTGCAGGCCTTTCTCACCTCGCCACCCAAAACTCTGGCCAGCAAAAATATGACGAACGAACCGAAGATCCAAATTGTGATTATCCATGAAAGCACCTGAAATGCCAAAGGTATTTTATGCAAACTTTGATTCTTCTGTAGGGGTAGGTACAAGATTGTAATTGTCACCTTGAATTGTCCAAACACCGACAACAACGAAAATGACAAGATTACAAAAAGTGGGCCCCAGAAGTCAGGATTGTCTCGCAGAATCTGCCTATTGTAACCCAAGAACGGACATGGAAACAAGACGCATCGGACTTTGTAAAAAATGTCCCTTAGATCCACATCCAACTCCTCTCTGAAACAAATTGAAGCCACTCATTAATACATTGGAAGTAATTTACGTCAGGGATGTCTGATCGAATTTCAAGCCACATATTCACCCTGATAACGGCAAGTAACAAGTGCCATAACATATTTCCCCAAAATATTGGCTAATAGACCATAAATAAACGCCAATACTCAAATATCTCAATGAAACCGAAATCGGACATGGAAAAACTGAAGTGTAGGTCCTCCTGTGGTTGGTTTTTAATTATTGATTTTCAAAATTATTGAAAATTTACAATTCTGTAAATAACATCTGTATGCGAACAAACGACTCGTTTTATGTAAGGATTTTCGTGATAATTTTGTTAAAGGTGATAAAAAAATATGTAGCAAATTCACCATAATGCAAAAAATTCAAATAGTTTTGGCTGAACTGATTTTTACTAAGGCTGAGCCAAAGAATGCCCATCGTTCAAAAATTCACATTTTTCTTTCGAATGCGTATATTTAGTAATAATTTTACATCTTGAAAATGTCCCATTTATTTCTAAAAAATGTAATAAATTTGAAAAAATAAACGTAATGTGACCTCCATAAATAGATGTTTACACTGGGTACTTTACAAAATTGCCAAATTAAAAAATACTGAACGGTTAAAAGGTTGAAAAAAAAATCGCCGAATGCTAGGAAAGGGATTGTTTGGCAAAAGTGCAGACAAATCAGCATAAATCGAAATTTGTGAAAATACAACTCCATTTTGAACTCTTAATTTTGATTCAAGGTAAATCGATAAAAGGAAAACATTAATTCGAATTTTGTTCATCATAATTCAGTTACTTTTTAATTTTAATGACGTCAATTAGAATTTCAATTAAGTATTTCTTGCAAATTTCCTCGCAAGTATTTCTATAAATGTTAAAGGAATGACGAAGGCAAGTTTTTGCAATAACAAAATTTCTTTACAAAACTATATTCTGGCATATAATTTTATTTTTGGAATTTTGTATTTCTTCACTTTTGCCTTCAGCCTTTTTGAAGTTCGGTGTTTAAGGGTTTTTTCGAATATTGAGTTGGATTGGCAGCATGTGCTTGTTTGCATGTGCTGGTTTTAGTGAAAGAGAGAGCCAGCATGTGCAGAATTCACATGCTGGAGTTTTTATTTTTGTGTTCTGTTCTTGTTCAATTTGGCAGTTGTAAAGATGTGAATTAAATTGCTTGCCAATTTTTAAGATCTAAAACTACAGT
>JAQIXS010005603.1:0-12305 GCA_034700785.1 Rossiulus vilnensis
GTTTAATTGATTTCAAATCAACAGTGCAGTGTGCAGTACAGTTGTCTGCAATTAATGCAACTTTCCTGTTCTGTTTTAAAAAAATTCCATCCCACTTCTTACGCATTTTTTTCCCAGATGTCCGCCGTCATCCATGCTTCCAAGCATGAATCCAAACATGAAACTGACCATATAACCGGTAGCAAGAAAAATAAAATGACTGTATAAGCGGTGCGTTTTAACACATGTTCCCTATAAAGTTAGAAGGGACTTTAGAAAACTGACCTTATAAGCGGGTGACCATATAGCCGGTACTGACTGTAGTAGGTATACATGTGCATGTTAAGGTAGCTGTACATGTAGACCATGTGCCTGTATTGATTTCCAATTTTAACGTTGTCTGTTGCTGAATTTTTCCAGTTTGCCACAGGATTTACCATTCAAAATGGCTGGTAACTTTTTCGATAAGCGGCAAGTAAACATTGATCCATGGGGGCGGGGTAACAACCAGAATGAGAGATTTGAGACCTGGATGGGCCCAGAAGACCGAGGCGGACCAATGAGACGCGAGCCAATGGATCTGGAGAGGTCGCGCAACCAGATGGGCATGAGGAGAGAAGAGTTGACCAATCCAATGCAGTCCGATTGGTATGAGGATGAGGAGTTTCAGGATGCACGTTTCCGGAATGATGGCAGAGCGACTGGTAACTTTACTGGGCAAGAGATGAGGTCTGTTCGCCGAGGTCCGAAGAGACCGAAAACCCAGCAGAGCTACGACGACATGGCAGACTCCGTATTTCAAAGCGAACAAATGAAACGGCAGGAAGCATCGCAGATCAGAGCTCGTGAGAAGGTAAGTTTGTGGCCAACACGTGTTTTTTTTTTCCTAATAGCACAATGAGTAGGCCTATGTTGATTTTCTCGGTAATAGTGTAACAAAATATTTCAATTAACCTAATGAATCTGGTGCCATGGTCATCAGTACTGGGTTGCTGGAGTAATTCACTATCATAATTCCGCGTTTTTAATGTTTGGTCAATTTACCATTTGATGTAAATGACTTCTTAGGAGAAGCAGTTGTACTTTTTAGTTGTCATTTATTCTGTCGGCGTTCCTGCTCTGGTGATGTGATTTGACACCACAGACAGTGTAAGCATGTTTACGAGTGAAGCATGTTTTTTGTTTGTTTGTTATGATGAAAAGTTTTAGCGCTTTCGGTAGACGTTCCTGAATTGGCAGCCTTAGCACCAGTGTGCTAAACATGTCTTGTGGCCAAGTTTTGGAACTGTTTCAGTTTAGCATCGCCGATTTTGTTTAAAATTTTATATTTGGGTTTCCGTACTAGTACAGTGTATTGAAATTTAGCTCTGTAAAATCTTATTTAAGGTGTGATCTTTTCCTGAGTCGAAACAACGAACATCGTGGAACCGGAATGTTTATCCATGCTTGACGTTGCTAAAATATAAGAATATACCGTTCTGTAATGTTGCACTGTAGCTGATAATATTTTCTGAGCATAAGCTGATAATTTGGTAAGAAGAATGTTAAATATGTTTCATACTGCACATATTACAGCGAAACTAGGGTTGAAATTCTACTGCCCTGAAGAAATTGTGGCATTTACTTTCTTCAATGTTCTGAAAATGATTGTAAGACTTCCTGTAAAGGTTTCGTTAAACTGCAAAACAAACCCGTTAATTTCAGTGTTAAGTGCATGCAGTTTTCCATATTTTGGTTGTTTACATGAATTCAAAAAAAATTGGTGTGAAATCGGGTCATTTTTAAGTCTGTTATCGCACACTTTATTTTTATAAGAATTGTCATTTTTGTTTTTGAAGTCTTTTGTTATATTGATAAGTGAATGCTTTAAAAGTGCATAAGGTTGGAAGTAGGCCTACCTGTGGTCTTTCATAATGGACACCACCTTGTTAAAAAAAATCTCAATTTTATCACTGTATCTTGTCGAGTTCGTTGGGGGGAGCCTGGTTGTGAAGAAACTGCCATGTGTGAGGGAAAGTAAATTAAGATGCTTAATTTCTAATCATTTTATCATCGTGGATGAATCAAATGCTGAAATTCTGTATAGTTTTTATATAGAGTGCAGAACTGTTCTTTTTTCTGTTATGCATAATTTTAGTTTTCATTCCGAACGCATCCCGACAAAACCTTACTGAGATTGCACGTGACTTTTCAAGTTGTGTGTATGCCGTATTGCAGTATTCATTCCTGGAATTTGTGTTAAAAAAAGATGTTATATACTAGTCTAACGTTCGGCGAAATAGACAATATCGTCACGTATTCTTGACGGGTGTTTTGCATAATTCCTATGTCTTGACATGCCATGATGCAGCAAAGGGAATTTGACATCAAAGGACTACAAGGCGGTCGTTTTGCTTCCATCAGACTAAGCTGAAGCCACATCTCTGAAGATTTCTGTTAATCGCCAGAAGCTCCAAGAAGCCCATAGTCTCTTCTCGGTACAAATTTGGTGTAAAATTACCAGGGCCGTGAAGTTGCAACGGTGAATCACCTACGTCTAGATTAGAAGTGCTTAATGCTTGTGAAAGCCAAACTATTGCATTGGGTTGGGCCACTTCATATCAGTGGGTTGGTATTTGAAGGATTGAAGGACATCGTAGCGTGTATGGGCATTTGTTTGCATTGCAATCCACGCCGGTTTATTACTCACTGTCTATTTAAATGTATTCTTTGCCATGTTCAGCCGCCTCCTGTGCTTTTTCACATCGTCTGCCTGTTGCCATCAACTCGGGTTAATTGCAAGTGCCTGTATGCCACTAAAGATGAATGCTTTTTATAGGAATATACCCGCGACGGCAATAGCGCTCCCTTCACCGGCACAATTTGGGACAGACCAGATACCGTCAGGGAGGAGTATTACCACAAGCAACCGAATAGCATGCCCGACAGAAACCCAGTGCGCTACGAAGAACCGCAGGGTCGACCGACCCCCAACTACAACTTCGACTTCACCGACAAGGCCAGTACGAGTGCGCCCGCTGCCCCCGCGCAGCCCATCTGGAACAAGCCCGTGCCTGCCGGGGCGGAGAACTCGGTCCTCTCTCCGCCGAAGAAAAAGAAGAAGAAGAAAGACTTCAGTCCAAGCTGGAACATGCCAAGCGGTAGCAGTGCTGCCTACGATGCCGATTACTCGCGAGCCGACCCCGGCGGGGAGTCGCTGTACACCCGGCGACCGCGCCGGCCCGATGAGATGGAGGCAAGGCCTCGGCCCGTAACCAACATGGACGTTTATCGCGTGCGCATGGCCGTCGAGGCCGAGAAGCAGAAGTGCAAAGAGGAACCGGAGCACTCCGTCGAGAAGCGCACGTACAGCGTGGACTCCGACGAGTACCTCTATCAGGAGAAACCTGCTCCGCAGCGCCCACCGGACGAGCGCAAGGACCCTTTCTGGGAAAACCTGAACAAGCGGTCCGAGAAGGAACGGGAGGGCGTGGAGGCCAAGAACAAAACCAGCATTGGGGACGTGCTTGTAGAGACGCTCTTGAAGCATATCTCGCAGAAGGTCGATTCCAGTGCGCAGAAGGAGAGCGGGAAGTCGGTGGACTTGGCTCAGCAGCTGATGAACATGCTGAGCGGAGCCAGCGCGGACTCGCGGCCGGCCGAGGAACCCAAGGTACTACCCAAGGAGCCCCACAAAGTCGAACGGCCTGATTACGAAGTGAGACCGCCCCAGACCGAACCCGCGAAAGATTTCAGGATGTACCCCGCTAACCCCGAGCCAGTCCCGCCCGTGAACCCCGCCCCCGGGTTCAGTGCAACCCCGGGCTACTACCCCGGGCAGCAGTATTCGTATGGTCCGCCGCCCGTGAGCCAGCCCGACTATTCCTACGCCCAGGGGTCGATGCCGCAGATGATCGCCCCCGTGATGCACCACCCAATGGCCCCGCAGCCCGTGCCACCGCCCATGTCACCCTTCCTGCCAAGGCCCCAGATCCAGCCCATGTTCCCCAGCTTCTCGCCCATGACCAGCTCCCCGGCCCAGTTGGCGTCCCGAGCCGCGATGCGTTTCCCTGGCCTAAGCGTGCCGGACAAGCCGAAGGCCTCGAGGTGGAGCGTGAGCCAGGCCAACAACGCCCAGCGCAGGCCAATCCTGACGCCCATTCCCAAGAAGGTCGAAGCGAGGATCGACAAGACCCTCTTGAGCACCTCCGAGATCGCCCGGAAAAACCCGATCCCTGCTGCGAGGCCGCTGAGCACTTTCAGCGCAACCTCCAAGAGCTTCCCATCACTCGCGTACAGGAGCGGGTTCGATAAGTCGCGACCGTTGTCCGCGAAGCCAACTGGCTCATCGGCTAAGCATTCCGCTTCGAGTGCAAAGGCGGCTTGGAAAGCTACTACTTCGGCTTCGAGGGATGTCAGTTCTGCTTCAAGGGAAGTACTCAGTACTTCTAGGGATGGAGGTTCTGCTTCCAAAGATAACGGTTCTGCGAAAAATGGAAGCTACGCTTCCAAGGATCCCATGGCCTCAAAGACCGGCAGTTCTTCTTCGAAGGATTCCAAGTCTGCGAAGGATGCCGGCGCCTCTTCGCGGTCGGCCAAGCCCTCGAGGAGCGAGCCGTGCCCGGTGCCGAAAACCAGCGAGGAGCGCAAGATCCTGGTCGAGCAGGAGGTGCAGCTGAAGAAGAAGGTGGAGCTGCTGCGCACCGAGCTCAACCGGCTGAAGTCCAAGTGCGCCAGCCGGATGTCCAGCCTGCACTTTCACGAGCGGTTCACGGACCCCAAGCTGAAGGAGGCCAGGAAGCTGCAGGGCGAGATAAAGACCCATGTGGACAACGCCAACGACGAGCTCCTTTCCGTGCGCAACGCACTGAGGGCCTCGCAGCACCTGGAAGAAAGCGCCCCGAAGAAGGCATCGGCTTTGGCTCCGGACAGAAAAGGAAGCTCGGAGAAGTCCAAGCCCATCGTGCTCAACCTCAAGTCACCTGGAGCTCCCCAAGCGGCAGGTGCCGAGGTCAAGGTCCTGGAGACCCCTGCGGCAAAGCACTATCGCTTCACCGACAACGGGGACCACTGGTGCAAGCACTGCGACATCGTCATGCCCGTCGCGGACGACTTGCTGAAGCACTTGCAAAGAAAGCATTACGCCGTCATGCAAGTGAGTGGGGTGTGGGGTGGGGTGGGGGTTGACCGTGCGCCCACGCTCGTGCCGGTGGAGAGCCCTCGCCGTCGTATTAATAAACTGTTTTTCTTTGCCGTTCCTGTTTTCTTGAAACTTGCTGACACTTGCAGCACATACCTGCGGGCGAGCGACCCTGGGCCGAGAAGCCTGCCGAAACGAAACCGGGCCCCGGAGAAAAGTTTACATGTTTGCCTTTCAGAGGTAGGCGAAATCCTTTGCCCTTAGTTTGCAGCCGCACCGCTCAAGTGACCCACTGAGCTGGGTTCCGTCGGCCCCGAATCTGTCGGAAATCACCGTAGCCCGGCACGGACTCGAAACGGCCCCGAATTGAACCCCCACGGCTGTCATGGTCGAATCCTGCGCAACAAGGGTAGTTTCCACGAAGTTGAATCGCAGATTTTGCAGAAATTTCTGGCAAAGCCCCCGATTGCTCGAGCATTTCATGGACCCGAATAAAGGTTTTCACCACGGCATCACGGTGGCGCGTGACCGCACGCAGCTGCCCAGATGTTTGTGTTCACGCAATGTCGACCCGCCTTTTTTTCAACCTGGGGAGAGGAGTTTTAAAATTTCTGCAAATGCTGATTTGCGGGAGTCGTGGATTGCGGTCCTCCGTCGATGATACGGGCAATAAGAAATGATTCTGGCAAAATTGTATGTGTTCGTTTCCTGGGAAATGGGCCGCGACACCGTGAAACACGAGGTCGTCAAACTTGGACAACTATGATTTTAAAGCGAAGTGCTTGTTTGGAACACTTCCGGTATCTGGTGGTGGTGCAGTCCATCGATATATCGAACTCCTGTTCGGCAATAGGGTGGCTGAAATGTAATCGTCGTCCGGTGTTTGGTAATTGCCAATGCATGCTGATGTTTCGAAAGTGGAAACTACCCTGAGCTGCATGTCGTGGAGGGCAGCTTGCTGTCCGTGACTGGTCGTGCATATGACCTCCCTGGAAGAATAACACGGATATCGTCCCCGCTAACAAAAGTTGAAAAATCATTGTTCGGCGAGCTTTTTATGGGGGGAGGGTTGCGTTAGCGTAGAATCAAACCTATCTGTGAACCAAAAATGCTAACTGTTGTTGTGTTTTACAGGGGTAGAGTTCATGATCCCCACAGATTCCTTCTTCTGCAATCTGTGCAAGGAGCTGTTTGGAGATTTGAGCGCGGCTCGCAGCCACCTGGAAAGCCTGAAGCACAATGCTAACTACAGCGTAGGTTTCCTTAATTGTTCTTAGCATTTCATTCCATTCAAACTATTACCGTATTTGCTCGCGCGTAAGCTGCATCCCGAAGTTGGACCTTAGTTTTAAGACACTTGAAATTCTTCCTAAAATTGTTTTTTTTTACTCGGTTTATTATTGTGAGTCAACATTTTTTGTTTTGTTTTTTGAAATGGCATGTAAAACCATTTAAAACTACCAATACCCTCTGTGGGAAATTCTTTTCTGTTCACTTTTCGAATGAATAGACAGGGATGCCATTAATCGTTATTTTTTAAAAGTGCGCATATAAGCTGCACCTCTTCTGCGGGTCTTAAATTTTTACGGAAAAGCGCGGCACATACACCTGATACCAGGAAAAGCATATTATGAAAATAATGCAGCTTTCGTTCTTGTACCAATTTCTGCAAAAGGCCACAACAAACAACTGGTTTTGCGAATCCTTTTGGCTTTATCAGGTGCTATGTAAAACAAAAGTATACTTAACGCAAGCTTTCATCGAGTTACATGTACAAGAATTTTAAGTTCTAAATATTTTTGGAGACAAGAAGAAGCATGGCTGATTTCAATAATTCACCTAGTGATGTAGTGATGCAAATCCTTGTAATTCGATGAAAACCTGTGTTAAATTTGCATTTTTCAATTAACACCTAATGAAGACAAGGAGATTGACAAAACGTAGGGCAAAATAAAACAATCCTAGTTGTTTGCTGTTGTTGTGTGGAAAATTCACATTAGTTCTCATATATGTGGAAACTCCCCATTACATGCCGTTGCAATTGAATTCACTCATTCACTAGGAGGAAATTAATACTTTTTTTTGCCATTCAGAAATTCTGCAAAAGCAATCCCAATTATGCGAAGCATATCCAGTCGGTTCTGAATGCCCAAAAGAAGACAGAAAAGAAGGCTAGCGATTCTCCAGAGGTAACCTCCGAGGAACACAGTGACATCAAGGTTCTTCCTACTGAAGTTAAAAAGGACGAACCTGAAATAATCGACATCGACGACGATGATGCTGACGCAGGGACTGGTGGTAAGCAATCCACGAAATCCAAAGCTGCTCCAGAAAGCGAAGACTCCACTACCGTTCAGGCGGAGAAGTCTGAACAGGCATCGTCAAACTGTGACAAAGCTCAAAAAGATGATGAAGGAAAGGGGACGGGCAAGGATGCGACAGGAAAACCATGCACGAAGACTGGCGGAACCGAGTCCGAAAGAGCTTCTAATCTGAAGGCTGGGGCTCCTGATAAAAAGAAGAATAATAATAATAATGATAATAGCAACAGGCCGAAACCAATTCCATCGAAGGCGACTATCAAGAATAGAATTAGGAAAAGGAACTGGAATAAGAAGAGGAATAATAGACCTAACACCGAAAATGTTTTCGAAAAGGTCTCCGATGACGAGTTGATTGTCGACCCGCACCAGGAGTCCAGTGGAGCTCAGGTAAGAGGCAAGGATTCTTCAAAGAACCTCCAGAACGAAAACGTCTTTGATAAGATATCTGATGACGAGATGGTTGACGAAACGCCCAACGATTTCGAAATGATAACCGACGACGAAGTGATTGATGAAGTCTTTTCGGGAAAAAGTAGTGCAGACGCCGTGGAACACGCCAGTGAAGACGTAGCGAAGAACGACGAAAATGCTGCTGAAAACGTCACTAAAGGCGAAGAGGATCTGGCAGATTTCGGTGAGGATACTGTGATTGATGATGCCGATATCACAATACTTGATGATGTGGATGCTGACAATGCGAACGAAACCTCTGCTGCAATTTTGATTGAGGACGCAAATGACGACAAAGCCGCTGAAGAAAAAGATGGTGAAGATAATGCGAGTAAAGAAGTTGAACTTGATGAGAAGGACACAACGGATAATGCAGGTGAAGGGGAAGATAACCCGAGCATTGTTGATGAACACGCAGAAGATGTTGTCATAGATGAAGCAGATAAGGAAGCAAATATAACTGATGGAGGTGCAGAAGACGAAGTTGGAGAAGATTTTGCAGCAGCAGAAGATGAGGTTGCAGACGAAGCAGGTGAAGAAGAGATAGTGGAGATAGTGGACGAAGCTGGTGAAGACGAGGTAGTGGACGAAGATGGTGAAGACGAGGTAGTGGACGAAGTTGGTGAAGAAGAAGAGGTAGTGGACGAGGTTGGTGAAGATGACGTAGTTGAGGATGCGGGTGAAGTAGCTGAAGAGGATGAGTTAGGAGATGCTGTAGCTAAAGATGATGATGAAGTAGCAGGTGTTGCAGCCAAAGAAAACGAGATAACTGATGTTGCAGCAGATGACGCTGCAGCCGAAGAAGATGAGGTTGTGGATGTTGCACCCGATGAAGAAGAGGTAATGGATGTTGAAGCCGAAGAAGAAGAGGTTGCGGATGTTGCAGCTGAAGACGAAGAGGTTGCGGATGTTGCAGCTGAAGACGAAGAGGTTGCGGATGTTGTAGCTGAAGACGAAGAGGTTGCGGATGTTGCAGCCGAAGACGAAGAGGCTGCGGATGTTGCAGCCGAAGACGAAGAGGCTGCGGATGTTGCAGCCGAAGACGAAGAGGCTGCGGACGTTGCAGCCGAAGACGAAGAGGTTGAGGACGTTGCACCTGAAGAAGATGAGGCTGCAAACGCTGCAGCCGAAGAAGAGGTTACTGATGTTGCAGCCGAGGAAGAAGAGGGTGCAGCGGTTGTGGTCGAAAAAGATGAGGCTGGGGCCGAGGAAAATGTGGTTGCCCATCTTGCTGCCGAAGAAGATAAGGTTGCAGATGCTCCAGTCGAAGATAACATGGCCAGTACTGCCAGCAACATAGATTCAGAGACTACTACCCAAATAGAGGCTGCGGATAATGCGTCTGAAGGAAAATCTCGTGTTAATGATGGTGCTGCAATCGCTGCTGGTGAAGATGTTGCTCAAGACTCGACCATGGAAATTACGGGGATTATCGGGGCTGGTGATGTCGTTGAAAAAGATGCAAGTAACACGGCAACAGTGGGGTCTGCCGATGGTAAACTGCAAAGCCCAGCGAAGGGAACCACGGAGATCTTAGCCGAATCCAGTGGGGGGATGGCCGAAAGGACCAAGACTTTGGTAAAAGGGGATTACGATCCAAAGGTTCTGGATTCCAGCAGTGAAAATCCCACTTCGGAACCACAGATGGAAAGTTCTGAAGTCAAAGAAAAACAAGGAAGTCCCCCTACCAAGCGACGCCAGATGGCGATCTGCTCCCGCGGCCGAGGTAGGGGCGCTGCGAGAGGCAGGGGTAGGGCTGATCCCCCAAAAGTCACCCAGCGGGAAATCTCCGTTCCAGGAACAGCGGAAGATGAAGATGCTGCTCCAGAGCCAGCGAAAAAGGTCACACTGAGCAAATACACACGGGGTGCCAGGGTAGGGACTCCGACCTCTACAAGAGTCGGTACCAGATCTTCGCGGCAGGCCGTTGTCGCAGTTGAAAAAATTCCCGAGAAGGAAGTCCCGCCGAAACCGAGACGGCAACCCCCAAGAGCCGTTGGTGTGAAGCGCGATCAAGGTGGAAGACCTGTTAGGGGGAAGACTGCAGCGGAGGAAGATGTCATTGATCTGGAGTCGCCAGAGCAGTCCGCAGATCCGCCTGGTCAGGCTTCCACGAAAAGATGCCGAAGCAAAATTACCCCGAAGAGGAACCAGCTGGCAGCGGAAATAAAAGTGGTGCAGAAAGCCCAAGATGCGGTCAAAGAAAATCCAAAACCAGCGGCGGGGACGCAAGATGTTGTCCAGGACGAAGAGGAGGCCAAAAAATCGAACCTGCTGGCAGCTGCATCTTCAGGAACAGAAGCCGAAAGCCAAAGGGTGGTCGAGACCGAGGAAATGGAAACCAGCGCGCTGCTTGAAGGTGGTGATGGCAGTAACTTGGTGGACCTTTCTGTGGAGGAAGAAGGTAAGAACTTGAAATCATACCAACTATTTTTGTAGGCCACGCAGGGGCAAATTGGTCACTTCGAATGGTTGACCTTGACATGTTTCATCGAAGTCATTTCGAAATTTTCTCATAACCTGCTCGAGTTGGAGCACGCCAATATTAGTCTCAACAACGGTTTATTTGGCTCTTAGAAAGAAACGTTTCTGTGAATTTATATCAAAATTGTCTTAGTGCTGTGCACCATCTAAAGGCAAAGGGACAGTGGGTATAAGTGGCAGGGCCTTGATCATTAATTGTTTGTCAACTTGTGTCTTGAGTGATTTTATCGAATTTGAAAATGTCCCTTTCGTTTATTATATTCCATTTGGTTTGGAAAATGGGCTCGTTTTTGGTGTTCATGATTTTTTTATTTGATCTGAAAACCTGTTCCATGTTAAACACTTCGATGTAAGATACCTTTAACGTTTCTTCAGATAATGCAAACCTGGAAAACATGGAGGCTATTTTGCTGGGGGATCCTTTCGCAAACTCTTCAGAGATGGAAGAAGGTAAGCCACTCTGATCGTGCATTTCTAAACTACTAATATCATCGTCGCCTCGCCAAAACTAGAATGCTACTTGGGAATTCAAATTAACCAATAGAATGCAAGAGCCTGTTTGCAATTAATCACGCCAGTCGCATTTGCTGGGCTAGGCTGGAAGAAGTAATCTATAAGCTGGACATCACTGATTGGTTTTCGGCCAGTGCCACTCTAGTTTTGGACAGACTAGTCACCATAAACATTGCGCAAATCGGTACCTGCATTCTTAAATGTATTGATTTTCTATAATTCCCAGCTGATGATGCATGCCTGGAGAGCGATTTGGAAGTGGTGGACGAAGCTGAAGATACAGATTAAACTGATCACATTCTTTTACACCTTATTTTACATTTTTTTAGTTTAGGCACCTTGCTTTTGTATTACTCATTTGTATTCGAGGATTCCAAATACTTGAAACTCAATGTTTGGTTCCATATGTTATGGATGAAGAATCAACCTTTAATTTCTCTTGAATTGGCCAGCTCGAGTGACATTTAGTATCTCACTTGAATAGCGGGCATTCAGATTGTTCTCTGTAAGATTTCGAGGCAATCAACTGTTTGATACGCAAATACGTTTTTTTGAAATTGAGACAGTTGCAGCCTGCTGGTACAGGTTTCAGGCATGCTGTAACAAACTCTTTCATCAACCTTGTTCGAATTTCAATTCGTGTTGCCATTCCAGCTTCTTGTGCAAACCCTGTACGTCTTCATTACCCATGTCGTCAATGTCTTTCTGTTTGCTTGTTTGGGGCTAAAGTATGACATGATGTCCAACAAAAGAAGCTCTCCTGGGTTAGTCGCATAGCAGTTTGTGAAATGACAATTTTATTTCGATTAAAGCTGTAGCCTATCTGGCTTTTGACATATTCTGACCAAATATTTCAGCACTTAATTGTATTGATTCATTCGATGTCGACCTCGTATGATTGTCTGCGCTGTAATTCAACCTGTATCTGTAGATTGTTGGTGTTTAAATTTCGTATTAAACAAATGTTCTTCTTTCTAAATATCTGGGTTTTTTTTAAATTTGCCTGCGTCGTTCCGTTAATATTTCTAAAAATTCTATTGCAAGGGAATTCAAATTCGGCCATGCGTTATTTTTTTAATCGAAATTTTTGAAGCATTTACTTTTTAGTTAATATTTTATTAATAATTTATGAAAACAAATTCAAATTGATTTTTTCCTTTTATTGATTTACCTTCAATCAAAATTTAAGTTCGACTTCCATATCATGTGTTGGCATGCGGAAAATGGCCGCCATTCTTGGCATTCTTTTCGATAAAAACATTTTGCTGAAAATAAGGATGTGCGTTTTGAATTTATTTTTTACCCTCTATTTCTTCGAATTCTCCATGTTGTTATTGCTACTATGTAGCATGTTCTGGCTGTTGGATTATTTTCGTTCTAAAGTTACTTGCACGTGATTGGAAGCACATGCAATGAATGTTGTTGTAAGTTATAGA
>JAQIXS010005604.1:0-12304 GCA_034700785.1 Rossiulus vilnensis
TTTCTAAATAGGTTTTTAATTTAATTAGTTTTCACTTATAAGTATAGTTAAATAGCTTTAATACAATACAACTTGTTTGTTTTATATTTCCGCCACGTCTATTCGAAGATCGGATTTTTTTTTAAAAAAAGAAAGGAAAAAAATAGAGGAGAAAATTATGCAATAATGACAATTCCTGACGTTAGTGAGAAATTTAAGAAAATCTACTCATTGATGCATTTATTATGATTTTTATAAAAGCTGTCTATGGTATTGCGAATTCTTGCCAAATGTTATCAAGAGAATATTTCGATAAATTTGCAAAACAGTATATTAAAACCCTGACCCCACATCTCGAGTTTAATTTTAATTAACGTTTTAACAAATTGCGATAGTTAAGCACTGTGTTACTACGTTTAGTAATTTGAATTTAATTTTTGTTTTCAAGGGATCACATGTTGTGCTAGACAACAGAATACCGCAAAATATGATAATAAGGTAAAACCCTATTCCCTCTAGTCACCATATAATTTGAAAGAAAATAATATGGAAAAAATATATAAATGGCTAGTAGTTCCATATTTTCATGTTTTTTGCACAGCATTTTAAAAAGTGAACTTTTATGAGTTGCCCTTCGAACGCAGGTGGAAATTCTAGTTCCACATTATCATCGCTATGTGTCGCTATGGTTACTCTTCCCTCCACTTTTATAGCCTGTTCGTGGTTGCCATCGTACCGGTGGTAAATGTTTGTTATATAGAATGCCGAATTATACACTAAGTGAAGCGTTTAACGAGTTATATATGCGATTGAAGAAAGAAGCGTTTTACAAAAAATTTGCGTTGTCAAAATGCGTTGTTGAACGTTTACAGCTCTGTCAGGAAAATCCAATACTGAGGTATGTTAGAGATTGTGCTTCGGTTATGTTTATGCACCAGCAATTTTAACAGCATTCGGTTTTGTTAAATACCCGTATAGTTCGAACGGAACTGTGTGTGATAGTTAATAAATAATGACAAACCTGACATGTACCGTGCTGCAAATTGTGTGCTGATACACACAAGAAAATTTAAGTGTGAATAGGGTCAAAATGGCATAGAGGTCTTGTTTCAGTCGTTCTGTGCAGTCGTTTGTTAACGTTAAATCACGATGAAAAAAACCAAACATCATTTAGCGGACCCTATGATAAACTCATCCAATATAATTTTATAAATTCTTCCCTTAGCGAAAGACTTGTGTCATGGATGTCTGGCTATGCAGGTTTGAAGTTTCAAAAGTCCTTGCAGCAATCCTTTCAAACGCGGACTGAAGGCAATAAGTGTTTTCAGAGCAAGAACTACAATGAATCTCTTAAATTCTATACTCAGGTAATTCTCGTATCAGACTCCTTCATTTTTGCAAGAAGTTGTATTATTTAACAAAACAGTATTGATAATGCACATTTGTTGACTTTGTATTTGTAGAGCATTATGTATGCACCTTTTAAATCTCATTCGCCTCTCGAGTTAGGCGACAATTCGTTGTCCATTGGTTATGCTAACCGCTCGGCTGTGTTTTATTATTTAAAAAAATATAAGGTACAAACAATTTTCTGTGAGCAACGTTGAATGACTTCAATTCATATATTATTAGATAATTTTACTTACTCTGATTTTGTGTACCTGTAGCTGTGCTTGGAGGATATAACTAGAGCTATAAATGCCAAATATCCGCAAAATCTACTTTACAAGCTTTATATAAGGAAGGCTAACAGTTTATTCAGACTGAATGACATGTCTGAATGTATTAAAGGCAAGTTCATTTTAATTTTAGGATAACATTGTATTGTAATATTAACAAAAATAATTGCTAAAATATCTCTTAAAAGTAGTAATTTCTTAAAAAAATCGAGACTTTTTTCAACAAATAATTAAAAGCGGATTCATTCAAATTTTGTAAAGCAATCAAAATTTACGTTTTTACGTTCTAACCAATGCTTATTGAACCAAATTACCTTCTTTCACAGCTGTCACAGTTGCTTTGCACTTACTAAGGGAAGATCTTACTATTACTGAAAAGCGAAAAGGTAGGCAAAACCTTTATCATGTTGAAGCTATTTAAATACCTGAGTTATTTTATGTTAATGCGTTTCATTAATGTAAATATCTAGAAAATCTACAAAATGAATTGAAAGAACTTTTGAAGACATCTGAAATAAATGCTGAATCAAAGTGTCAAGTGGAGGTTTCACCAGAGATACCCGAAGTTTCCTTTGGCAAGCATGCAAGGTTGACCTCTGCATCAAGTGCATTGGACGTTCAGTGTAATGCAACACATGGTCGCCATATTGTTGTACGGGAAATTTGATTATGCGAGCTTAGCTTGGATGGCACTATGGAGTTTCCGGGACCTATGTTTGATCGAATCTTTCCCTTGTTAGGTAAACCAACATGTCAATGCTGGAACTACATTAATTGTGGAAAAGCCTTTTGCTTCAATATTGCTTTCAGATCATTACAGTAGCCACTGTCATCACTGTTACGCACCTGTCGAGGCCTGTTTACCGTAAGAAAACGAACGTTCACATTTTGAAAACAGCGTTTACTACGGCAAGATTACACATTTTTCTTTTTCTAAACTGCTGATATAGATGCCCGACATGTTCCCAAGTTATATATTGCTCCGATAAATGCCAGAGAAAATCATTTGATGTGTATCATCGAGTGGAATGCGGCAACTTAGACTTGTTACATGATGTAAGAAAAGCCAGTTGATTTTTTATTCTCAGAGCTGTTTGTGAGCAACGTGCTAATCCATTTGTTTGTCGACTATTTGTAGAAATTAGATGTATCATTTTCAATGATATTATATTTTTACGTTTATTAAAGCTCTGCATTATTTCTGGTATAATTTTCTCACCACCAACCATCAATCCGTTTTTCCTAATTGCATTTCATGTTTGTCTAAACATATTTAATTATAAGCACCATTAACAAGTTCATCAAATTATTAAGAGAATTTTCAAGTATCGAGCTAAATTAACTTACAAATGTTTTTTTTTCTTGTATTTAGTGCGACTTTGGCTTTCCTTGTTTTACAAAGTTGTAATGTATATATTTTGTTCAATTTTAGGCGGGCTTGGCACACTTGGTTTTGCGAGTTCTTCTTAAAGCTGGTCTTCCCTATTTACTACAGAATAAAGGGACTCTTGAGCAGCTCCAGGAAAGCCAAAGCAAATGTGAAGGGCTACCTGAAGGGCCTTTTGGCAATAATTATTATTCTGTCTTCTCGCTAACTACAAATTCTGCACAGACTACTGTGGATGATATGCTTGCCTATTGCATAGTCAGTACCTACATGAGTTCTGAGATTTTCAGCCATTTGCTGCATTACTTTGTTGTAAAACCTAATTTTTGTTTAATTTTAGTGTGCCAATATGCTGCTTAACGTTCTAAAGGATGAAATGGAAAGCGTAAATGCCACTCCCAGTGACAAAATGTTCCTTGGCTCTTTAATGGTCCGCCATATTCAGCAGTTAATTTGCAATGCCCATGCAATAACTAAACTTCACATTGAGCCCAATATTCATAATCCAATAATGAAAAGCAAAGCGCAAACAAAGATTGCATCTGCAGTATATCCTGTGGCGAGTCTGGTGAATCACTCCTGTGATCCAACTATTATGCTAAAGTGCGCGTCATCTTCTGTGTTACATCTACTGGCATGCATTTTGAAATGGTAATTCCAAATTTCTTTTGTCATCCTAAGTTTTGTGAACGATGTCCTTATAGCGAGGGCAATCAAAGATATGAAAGCGGGAGACCAGGTCTTCAATTGCTATGGTAGGTGTAATGTTTAGTTCCCCTATTTTCATTGCATCTAAATTACCTATGTTTTGTTTGTTTAAAAAATTGTCATTAGACTCTTGCAAGAAATGGTTCTCTTTTTATGATGTGCATGTACGATGTTAATCCAAAGAGCTTGCATTTTGCATGATGTGTCACGTTTTCATCTACTGATAGAAAAAAATGTATATTATTTGGTAACAGCTAGGAAACAGGTGAATATTCAACTATTTTCTGTACTAATATTATTCTAATAATATTTGTGTGAGCTCTACACATACATGTATGTATTCTAAATGCAGCAATGAACCTTGAAGTACTACATAGTAAATCAGTCTTATCTAGGTAGTATTGTGATATTGTTTCGAAGTGAATACATTTTACAGAAGCTGTGAAGTTGTTGTTTCGTTAACCCTTAAATGCGGAACATACTACTGTTGATACAAATATTGTACGCCTTAAATAATATTTATATAATGTGTGGTCCTGGTTTTTATAAACAGGTCCTCATTTTTCCCGAATGTCCAAGGCTCAGAGGCAACAAACCCTTCTTCAGCAATATTTCTTTGTTTGCAACTGCAATCGATGCCAGGAGGATAATGAAGTTGATGTCTTTAAGGTTAGCTAGTCATTAACGCCTTAAACTAGAATAACTTCATTTTTTTTTCTGCTGAAATAATGCATTTTATGTATATCGTAGGCATTTAAATGTAGAGCTTGCGATGGCCCAGTTGAAAGTGACGTCTGCTTAGACTGCCATGAAAGCCAAAAGTGCTCAGAGTTCGCTCAGGTACATTAATAACTTAACAAATCAAAATCGAAGCAGGCAATGATCATACGAATTTAGTTTTTGAAGAGTACGATTCTTCTTTGTTATGTGATTTTTAAAGATATCGATTATTTAATTTCTTTGGATCATCTAGATAATGAAAATGATTATAATATTCTCTTTACTAATACAGTATTGCAATTTTATTTACCCAGGAGTTAAACTTCTCTCTAACCTTGTTTGAACATGCAAAAGATAGTATCGACTCTTCCAACTTAGATGGTAAGTAAATATCGTAATTACATTTTTCATTCACTGTACTAAGTTTGATATGTTTGTTGTAGTCAGCAAGGGATCCTATAATACTAAGCCATTTAGGTTTGTCATGGGTGCAATAAGGTGGTATATTCACCTATTTACATGGGTTAGATATGTGTGTCAACTTGTCACCCCTAACATTTGAAAACAGATGCTGTGAACACTATTGAGGAGTGTTTGAAATGCCAGTCTTGCATATTATATAAATTCCATGACGATTTAGCAAGATCACAGGACTTAGCTGCACGTTGTCATGCAATGCAAGGTAATTTTATTTTCTTGATGGGAATACATGTTAAAGCTCCAAAAATTTTTTTTTAAAACGGCTTTGTCATTTCCATAAATACATGCAGGCTGCTATGAAAAAAGTGTATCCTATCTTCGTCCAACCTTAGAAACTACGGAAGAAAAATTTGGTTCCAAAAGCATTGAATTAGCTAATGAACTTCAGAAATATACCGATGTTTTGTGGAGAACAATCGTGGAGTTTAAGGTGCAAAATAAGGACAATGTGGCAACTTTAAGGTATGATTTGTTTCCAATTTAATAAATGTTTTTCTATGGGTTGTGTTATGCTTATGGAGGGAAATTACAAAAGCAGTCCCTAAGGATAGATCAGATCCTCTATGATTAAGATTCTCAAATATTAATGTGAAAAAAAAAATTCCACTTGTGAGAATCATGCTTTATTTTATTGATCATAATTTGTAGAGCTAAGGTTGAAGATGCAGCTGCCGCAGTCGAGCGTGGAATTGAAATATACAACATTCACTATGGTAAAGCACATGCAGCCACTAAAGATATGTTAGCTAAACAGGAATGTTTGTCAAATATTTTAAATACTATCAATGAGTAATTATGAGCCAGGCTCATTTGCTTCACTGAATGTTGCTTAAAGCGCTTTATTAATGCTTTTATTAAATAGTTTGCCCAAATTGGACATTTTGTTGTCTTTGTATACCTGCAACCAGTTAATAAATAATACTGGTTTGTTTTCTTTGAATCTGATGGACCGGCTTATTTCATCACAGTTGCTCACATTCTTGAAGAAGGTTTTACAATTGGTACACATTTTACATCATGCCTGACTACCATTGCTTTACTGCATAGCTTTTAAGAAATCCTGGGTCTGAAGTAGGACTTTTAACCACAATTTCTAAAACCATCAACTACTATTTATTCACAACAAGATAATGTTTCAATGTTTGATGTTATGGAATTGTGTATTTGATGATTAATTAGACATTATTTTTTAAAATATTTAAACATTTATTGAAATATCAATATATATATATATATCTTAATATTTACATTTCAACACTGAAAGAGTAAAGTTTTCCATAAATGTTAAAAATATATTTGGTAAACATTTAACAAGTTTTCAGTTGCTCAGTTGGAAGCTGGTTTCACTTCTCATGTTTCCTACTAAGAAAACATCACAAGACATATCACAAAATTATTTTTGAAGCAAAGTTTACAAGAGTATTAAACTGGCATAATTATACAATTATACTCAAGCAGTTCCTATCTACATTAATATACATGAATATATCTAGTTTCAAAATTTAAAGTAATAAGTTTTTCACCCATATATCATTCTAATCTACTGCAAAATGCAACATATAAAATAAGCAGATTGCGTTTATTGGAATGCCATCTATGTATTGCATTTTGAGATGGTGTGGTATACATAGTTAAATTGGAAGGCAATTTTAATAGGAATTAAAACAATTTTACTCGAGTATCACTGTGCTATTAACCTGAAGAAACTACAGGCAAAATGAACACATTGTCTTTCATTTGACACCTATTAGGTACAGTATTTGTGGTTTATGTACCCAAAGTATAAACAGGACCTGGGGAAGTAGATAGGCCTTTATTTAACAAATAATGCTTTTTATCAGTTCTTAGTAGGTCACCTGATTTGTCATGAATATTCTTCTTAAAGACCTTTCTTAATTCATAATTATCTATCACAGTTTTACTTTTGGATTTATGCTTTTGGAGTAGAGCTGGAAGCATCGTTATTATTTAGTGTTATTCGTTCTGAATTTTATAAATGTGAGGTGGCGGTGAAGTTGGCACTTGGTTTATGGATGGAGTTGGACAGCTTCCTTCATTGTAGAAGCTCCCACGTTCCCTCTTCCAACTGCTGCGGCATGCCTTTTTACGTAGCTTTAAGCGACCACCTAAGTTCTCAGATTCTTTTGGGGGGAAGCGGCCGTACAAGTAAACGAGTAGTCCAAATATGAAAAATCCTACAAACATAAACTTATAGGAGTTGGGAACAAAAATAAACAGCATTCACGTTTGCAAACATTGCGACAGGTTTCCTTACCTATCACTGAAGGAATGAATGTCGTACATTTCTCCTCCAAACTATAAATCAGATATCTGGAATTCATTAGCATGTCTCTTTCCAGTAGACTTTTGTTGGAATTGAAATCAATATTTGTTGACCGAAATTCATACGTCCACATTGTTCTGTTTCCTTGATAAAAAGAACACCGTATAATTACAACGGGAAATGAGCAGCATTACATAAATTGATTGAATCTGAATAAAATTCCCGATTGTCCAGGGCGAACCTGAGAAGCTTTTTTAAGAACAACGCATTGGAATTAACCATTCCCATTAGGAATAAAATTTGGAATTTTTACATTGCTAATGTAATTCTAAAAAAAAAATTGAAATTCGAGGAAGTTTAAATCTTAACTACAGTGTATCTCTTATATGTCGTAGTATAATAGTGAAATAATGGAAATATTCCAACAATCTAATTTGAAATGTAGAAAATGTTAATGCCAGTTAACACGAAATGAATATACATGTATTTCAGTCGACTTCAGTGTGCTTCTCATGTTTACTTCTGCCGTCCTGAAAACGTATAGTTTTTTAAAAGTTTCATGAAATTTTTGAATGATCTGATTTTGACATATTCGCAAGAAATCGAATTTTATTAAGTGCACACAATGAATTTTTATTTTTACCGGTTGCCAAGATATCATAATCCGATACAGTGTAAATTTTATAATCTGGCCCAATATATTGCCCATACGCCTCTGGAACATAAAAGAATTGATTTTTCCACATATTTAAATCCAAAATCATGACCAGAAATATGATTCCGTAGTTAAACCATTTTCCTGAAAAGAAAAATAATTATAAGTATTAAGAAAGTCTAAATAGACCCACAGTTTATATGTAACTGTAGTGCAGTTTATTCAATCTACCAGTTATGTGAATGCGCCAGAATTCCTGAATATGAAGTGGGCAGTAACAAAAGTTCAATTTGACTGCTTTAATGTTCATTCCTGGGAGGTTGATATCCAGCGTGCTTGTGAAATGTGGAAAATCCCAATCCTTTTAAAAATGAAATTGCAGAATTACTGACTTATTTTCTGCGATGTCTTGTACTCCTTGACTGCTGCTAAAATAAACTGATGAGTAGTTGCTCTGTTTACGTACATGTAAATTATATTTGTCAAAACTATCATAGCAATGTCCAAAGCTGTCAATTATAAAGAAATTATAAGCACTTACTTGCATCACTATAAACAAGTCCATGATAAGGATAAATGATGCCAAAAATGCCCTTGAAAGTTCTGTCGTTGCTACGAAATCTCTGTTCAGCTTGTCCCAGTTGATCCAATCACTGACTATGAGAGTGACTACCAAAGCGCTCATACCAATTGAACCCGCCCAAAATGTCACAATACGTGTATTTCCTTCACGCCAAAACCTTCTAATGCCAGGAGCCCATGATGAATATACGCTGTCCTGGAGCATCATATCTGTTACCTATACAAACAAAATGCAAATATGCTTGAATAAGAGAAGGATAACAGGAGTCCCATTAAAATTAGTGCAACACGGTCCAAAAAGGGACCCACCATTCAAAATAATTATGCATTTCTATTTCAAATATGTATTATAATTGTTAAATGTATTTTCCCGAGTGTAAAATTGGTCGTCTACTAATGCTTGAGTTAGTTTTTTATAATGTAAAAAAGATCGCGTTATGCAGCCTCCGATGCCCATCCTCGGAGGTTTGTTTGGGAAGAAAAATTCTTTTTCCTAGGTCGCTAAAGTTGTTTTTACCATTGTTTTTTTTATAAATAAAAGGGACATTTTCAAATTCTAAAATAACCCGTACATTAGTGGATGACCAATTCTGCACTGGAGAAAGTAAATTTAGCAGTTATGATAAGTATTTGAAACAAAAATATGTGAGTAATTTTTGTGCATGTGCAATGAAAACAATAATATGGAAATTTAGTAGAATTTAAAATTTAGGGAATGAATATGTAGCACGTTATTTTGGGGAATTTAAACTTGAGCATTGAGCATATATAGCAAAAAAGCTAGATATAGCGAATATTCACCCATCCTTGATTTTAAGGCATCTTCGTGCAATATTTATTCTGACTCTGTGATAACGTTTATGCCTCCCCCCTCCCTTCCAGGCATTTCGAAGTGTAATAACGTCCCCTTTTGGTAAACCTGTATGTAGTAGGCCTACTGTATACATTTGACAATAGCATTTTTATTTATTACATGGCTCAAAGAAATGCAGTCTGTCATAAATTTTATTAAATTTCCTTAGAATCAATCTGTTGTTTATGGCCCAATGGGTTATTTGTTTCTCGCAACATCGGCCCTGAAATCCATGCATCCATTTTTTAAATAAAGCAAAGTTAATTCAGTAATTTACTTGCACAGTTTGCTATATCCAAGCAAAACGTTACAATGGTGCATAAATCTACGTAATTATGTAAGGATATACAAATAAAATTATACCTTTCGATCGTATAAAGTTATAAACTCAGTGTATTTAAATGCCATCAAATCTTTGTGGAATCTTAGCTTAAATTTGGCTGGAATGGGCTTCCGTTAAAAATATAGCTTAAAACAATACTACTTACCATCCAAGCTGTAACAAAATCGCCTAACCAGGTTCCACAAGCTGCAGCTTTCATTACCGAGGAATTAGTAATGCCCATCAAAGCTTTGAAAAAATGATCAGTTAGTGCAAAACGTCATTTAGGATAATGATAATTTTAGGAATGAAATGTTTTGTACCGGATATTTGATATTTTCTAGCAAATGGGTGGCCCGCTAAGAGGAATGTATTGTAGACGTTCGAAAAGATGTACAAAGATACAATCACTGTTAAAAACATAATCATCCAAGAACCTTGTTCTTCATGAAACATTTTGAGACGACAGAGCCGCGCTAGAATATTATGAAAAACATGTCGATTGATTATTTTGATTTGATTATATTAATTAGCATAATTGTACTCTTTCAAATTCTTACCTAGCAATAGTTTATGAATGACATGCTTGCCAATGCCCATGCCAGTGACAATGGCTGCCATCCAAAGTAAAATTTTGACCATTTTCCATTGCCATTCTGGCGGATACTTAGTCATGACAAAGGCAAACACATTTCCTACAACCGGAATCTCGCTCTCTGGATAAATAAATCAAAATAAAGGATTATGCGAAGTTTGATTACAATGACCAATGCTTATATGTCATGTGGGCGTCGTATAGAGTTAAAAAGGTCATTGACTTGTTAAAAATTAGTTCTCATGATTTTCTCTGACATTTATTCTGTTTACGCTTCAGTACAATAACAGAAACGTTTCATGCATTTTTCAAGTATTGTAATCAAGTTTCATGAATCAACTACGATTACCATATACACACGGAAGAGCAAATAAGCTTTGTAATTTTGTCTAATTTTTGCTAAAGTTAATTTCTAGAGAAAATTGTGCATATTTTACTGGGAAGGCGAACGTACCTGTGTGACTGTGCGAAACTGGATCTTCAGCAAAAATCAGAAAGTTGCAGAAGATAACAAAATAAGCAATGAACAGGCGTGACCATGGGTGTTGAAAGTAGTATCTGCAGTCTTTTTCCAAATATATGGAATATTGGCTTTGGGCGTCCAAGGCATCGTTTGGTACTGAGCTGCCTGAGTCAACGTTTTTAACACAGCAATAGGGGTTGTTATCATTAGATAAGGACACTTCGTTTTCATTTGCTGCTACTGCTAGGTCGTGCATCTAAAAGAAGTCAAATTTGCGCATAAATAGTATAAACCTTTGGAAACTGAAAGCTCCTTCTTCAGCCTTGTCAAAGCATTGTTTGACATAGTTTTGGCCTCTGAAAACTATAATTTCGCCTATGCGAAGTAGAGAATTTTTTTTTATACCTGATAGCAGTTATTATGCTGCAGAAAACTAAGATGCCGAGGTTCAGCGAGGCATGAGCAGGAAACTTTGCACCCTGTTTCATCAACTTCGACAAGGCAGGATTTCAAAGCCATGCCAGGAGCGATCACTTGTTGGTTATCAAGCAGGTCAGTTCTTGACCGGGCCTCACGCTTGCGTTCGGTTTGGCTAGGATACAATTCCTGTAGAATAGACTCTGTCGCTGAATCTGCACTGGCAATAGACGATTGCCGATCAGACAGCGTCAGTGTGGTCAAAGAACTGTAGTGGTTGCCCGACAAGCGCGATTGAGATACTTCTAAAAAATCGGAAGAAGCGGTTCTATTACGGACGTTGGATGACAGAAGAGCAAACGTTTTATCTGCATTCGGTGACAGTTCGGAGAGGTATTGAGGCACAGCCTGACAGTCGCTCGTCACAGAGCTTCGTGCACTGTCGTCAATGAATCGGATTTCGGCAGCTGCCCTTTTCCAGAATGTGCATGCTTTGCTGGATTTAGTTTGGTACAGGGTAATCTGGCATGGGTTGTCATCATCATCGTCTTCGAAACAACTATCAGTCAAAGGTTCATCATCCAACACTATACTAATAGCTGCAGGAGATTTCTGGGGTGCAGCTTTGAGGTGGCTGTCCTTGCAGGCGCAAGAATCGGGGAAAAGAAAATTTTTGCACTTTCCAGATGTATCCATTTTCGCTTTCAGCATTAGGCAGTGCATCTCAAGTTGCGACTTAGCAAGCCACACTTGATTAATGTTCCATATTGGTCTTTTGTAATTAGTCCTGCGCTGGTACTGATTTGATTAAATTGCGCATCACTGAGGTGGTTCGCGACTGATTAAGTTTAGTAACGAGCAAGTTTGCATGGTTATTTTTGTAGTATGGTTTAAACTTGGAAACTACCTACAATAAAAGGAAACATTAACCTTAGCAAAGTGCAATAACAAGTTTTAAAGCGATGCATAATAGGTTTTACATAATCTGGCATTTACACAAAATTAATGACATAAAAATAAGTCGAGAATGAGTGTGTTTTGATGCAAGTGATTGCACGTTGGGCATTTATTAAATTTATTTCGATGAATCAACGAATCGACGAAAATAACGATATGAGCTGGTGGTAAAGTAAGTCTACTAAGCAAAATACTCAATTAACTAATTGTCTTCATTGATCTC